>JARHVA010009765.1:217500-269929 GCA_037957365.1 Torreya grandis
AAAAAAATTCCCACTTGGTGGTGAATGCAATCTTCAGTTTGTCATGTGTTTCTTGTTGACCAAATTTGACCCTACAGGTCAAATTAGGACCCCTATAGGTAAAAACTTGGTATTTATATGTTTTATGGGGTAAAAAATATGGTAATAAGGTGTATTATAATTCAATTAATTGAATTTAATGTCACATTATCCTTGGTCATTAGTCATATTAGTAAATTTATCATTTTGAGTCATTTTGGGGTCAAAATAAGGCATTTAATGAGTTGTACGACTTATTATGGAAGTGTGAAGGTGTAATAAGGGTGATTTAATGTGAAATATGTAGTAATAGTCCTTAATAAACTATCATAACTGAAAATTGGTAGGTTATTTACAAGAAAGGGCTGTTTTCTTGAGAAAAGAGAAGAGTTTGGCACTTGTATGGCCTATGAGAGAGTTTTACACAATGGAGAAGGTTTTAATATGACTATAAATATTTATAAAGATCATATAAATGTTTTAAAATCTCTATAAGTGATAATAAATTCCAAAAATCATTCTACTCTTTTCTTACCTTTCTAGACATGCAAAAGTGATCAACAAGTTCATGCTTGGTATGGTCAGTGGAAGACGTTTTACGTAAAATGACTTAGGGAGGTGAAATTAAACTCATATATATCAATTTAAATAATAATATTTATAATAATGGTGACAATTAATTTATGAACCATCCTCATGAAGTTGACTGTGCTTTTCTGCTTGCTATTTCATGCACCCTATAGGTTTTACTCTATTTTGGGCAAGTCCATACAAAAAAGTTGGTTATGTTGACTCTATAGGATGTGTTATCTCTTATCATATTATATCCATGTTTATTTTAATGTTTCATGGTGTTTGGATGAGAAAATTATTTCATGTTGTAGGAAGGTTCCACCATGTACAGTCTCAGTCAATTTTTTGTGTTTGCATAATGTTTGGTTCTCATAAGAGGTCTCATAGGAATGTGATGTGATGTTTTAAATGTATAAATGAAAAATTTATCATCTTAAATTCATATTTATCCTCATAACATCATGCTTGGATCAAGTTATTCAGTCTTGCCTTTTTTGTAGTCAATTCCTTGCTCATCCTTACTTGTAGCCAAGTTGATCATATGTATAGGGCATGTTTAATGTGTTTATGGAGATATATTGGACATATAAATAGGATTATATGTGTTTATAAGTATGAAAAATAAATTTATGTCCTTAAAAGAGTACAAAAGGGAACTGCTATAGTCAACACTTTTACTCACACACAATTCTATCATTAACATACACTTAAAAGTGTTTGAAAGGGTCCATATATTGGAATGGAGCTATCTTGACTTGATATAAGTCCTAAAAAGTTGGAATGGATTAATATTATCATTTTAAATCAGATAAAATGGGTTTTAGAGGCTCATATACCATGAGTGTGGTTTATAACCTTGCTTACTACTTGCATACCAATCAAAATACTCATCTACAAGTATCCCATGAGAAGACCAATCATGTTAAATGGAGTGTATGAGATAAATAAAGTTATAAATGATCAATACAATATATTTTTAACCCTTTTGAAGATCATAAAACTCATAATAAGAAAAAAAACCATGCAGATTACTCTCATTCCATTCACAATTTGTAGACATGAAGATGGCCACCTACAGGGGGTACCACAGAGAATTAAAAGGCCATTTTGAAGTGTTGAAATAAGTGTTTGAAAAATTATTGAGGTCATATCAGGTTTAAAACATCATGAGGAATTGATATTTTTATAAAAAATTTGAGGGCCACTTTAAATGGATGATGATTGAGATTCAGGTATCTAATCTCTAAATTGGCAAAACAAAGAACCTAATAGTTTTGTAAAAACTTTACAATAAGGTTGTCATGAGATTGGGAGCATTTACGTGTACTAAGTTTGTATCCCCTACATAATAAAATGACGTTTTATATTTTTGAGTGTATAATGCTGATGAATCTTGATTGTTTGGGGCCTTAAAGTTGCCCAATTATGCACTAAAACCCTGCATTATCATCTATAGGTCTGAGCCTAAAAGGAGACCTTTTCATCCAAAGTTTCAAAATATAATATGCACCATGTTTAAATGTTTACAATGGTTACAAGGAATAATTTTTTTATCTAAAATACACTTAAGGAAGATAATTCATTGTGTTTTTCTTCCTATACACACCTTCAATATGTTAACAGGCCTAGTGAGCACCTACAACCAACCAAGGGTAAAATTTGAAAAGGTGTCCCTTAATTGTGAACCTAGAACATATTAAACTAGATTATAATTTAAAATTGGTGGAACATGAATAAAAAAATGTGAATTTATAATATGGATTTTTGATCCTATACACACCTTCAAATTTCACTTCATTTGACAATGAACACCTACAACCAACTGTGTTTGGCTTTATGCAATAGTGAGCTAGATGGAGTTGTTACTTGGTGATTGGTATATTCCAAAGATGAGATAAGAGGTTAAAATCATGAAAATTATATTTTTAAATTATAAATGAAACTATAATCATTGCTTCAAGCATAATCATGCAACTATACATACAGGTGCCTTTGCAAACACAAGACACAATAAAAAATGTTAACATAGTCCTATTTTAGGGGATATTTTAGAGAGTTTGAGGTGCTTGAAGAAAAATACAAGGATTCATACCTTAATTTAAAATATATAGTCATTTTTAAATTATGTAGCTATAAAAACATTCATTTATCCCTAAGACAGAGGGAAATACCCCTCTATTTTGTCTCAGAGGCAGAGCACTCTTAAGGAACAACAAGCCTATCCAAAGAGTATGAAGAATAAGTTAAGTAGATGAGTTATGATAGATCACTGAGGGAAGGTTTTTATATTTAATTATTCCTTTTAAAGTGTGTTCAATAATATATAAATGGATTTAGACAAGTATTACTTAGTCTAAAATGCAAACCCTACACACAGTCTATCACATCAAAGTCTGTCTTGGGTATTTAAGGATTTGAAAGGAAAAATGACTTGTTAAAGAGTTTAAAATTGGTATATAACCTCATTAACACTTTAAAAATATAATACAATGTTTTTTGGGTTAGAAAAATAGGGTAAGTTTCCTCTATTTTGTCTCAGATAGAGCGGACTTCCCTTATGAGCAAAACCTGTATTCTTGACAAGAGGTGATAAAAAGATGACTAAGAGGTTGTGTAGATATTTATATAATGTTTAGGAGGATTTATAAAATATAATACAACATTAATAACTAAAAAATAAATGGTGAATCTTAATATAATAGTCTAAACCATAAGAGTTGTAGTCAGGCCTATATGGCAGTTTCAGGCATAAAGACCAAATGTGAGATCATTTTACATTATAGCCCTAAGTGAGATTTAAAAATAATTATAACATGTATATCAGATCATATTATAGGTATATGATCTATTTTAATATAGGTAAATTCATAAAAAAACTATTTTGAGCTTTAAGGTGCAGATAAGCTATTAGGCATGGTGAGGCCTATAAGCCAAAGAGGAGGTCATTTTAAAATCTAGCCTTAGTAAAGAATTAAAATGGATTGGGAAATGTTTATAGGGTCTTTCTAGATATTTTAAAACTTTTTTTTTGTGGAAAAATCACAAGAAGTCCATTTTTGAGCTCAAAACCAACTCAGGCCTATAAGAAAAGAAGGAAGAGCTTGACAGGCTAGTTTTTAATGCTCACATCTTTCATGAGACTTTACATGGGAGATAAATAAGTTTTGAGGAGTTATAAAAGGTACTAAACAAAAATATTGTGTAATTATTTTGTATATTCAATGCCCCATCTTTATGAATGAATATTAAGAAGGTAAAACATGCCTAAACCCTTCAAAACCCTTACTAGTGACTAGTTTGAGGAAATGGAGTTGGAGAGTTGATATAATGGAATATTTTTTTCAATAAAGTTATTTAAATTTATATGATACTCTCTCAAGATACTCCCCATGATTTTGGACTGTATAAAATTGTATGGACAAGGTAAATAATAGGGTACTTTTGATTATTTTATGTGTTTTGTAGGTTCTAAGATGAGTTTGAAGATGAAAAAAAATTTGGGAGAAGGATTAGGAATTGGGATAAACCTTAATTCCCATTTAATTATTAATAAAAACCCTTATGTGTCTAAACTAGTTAGTTCATCTCAGCCAGTCAAAACTAGCATAGTGACCAAGTTAGTGAGAAGTGTGAAAATTTAAAGTATAAGTAATTTTAAGCTGTACCTAATGCCTATAAGTCCATGGAGGTTATTTAAACATATAATTAACCCCATACCATAGAATTTTATGGAAAAATGATGCCTATTTAGAGGCCAAGTGTGCAGGGTGCATGAAAGAAGAGTTTTTTATACTGTAGATGGTGATGGCTTATCTCCAAAAGTTTTTAGAGGACCAAGACTAAAATAAATGCATGGAGAGACATGTATTAAAGACTTAAAATTTATACCAATCATTATAAATATCCATAATTAGTTTTTAGATGTTCAAATAGGTCCAAATCATGAAGGCAATTTTTTGAGCCAGAATGAGAGATTTCATGTCACTCTTCATGAGTTTCATGAATTGGGGTGAAAATTATGATTCATGACCTTAAATGGTTCAATAAAAATCACACTAAAATTCAAAATTAACTAATTTTATAATTTTTACAAGTGTTTTTGTGATCCTTAAACTTCTCTCTTCTCCTCTCTCTCTCAAGTTCTATAAGAACTAGCCTTTTGGCTATTGTAATTCACACTCCACCTGAGTATGTTGAATCCCTAATATTTTTCATACCATTTGATCAATAAGACTAATAATTTTTTCCTCTTCATGACTATTCATAGTGTGTTTTACTTGGATGATTGATCTTGCTTAGTGATAACTATGAATTCCTTAGCATGTTGTCTCATTCTTTCATCCTATTTGTAGTTAGAAAGCTTCTTCTTGTAGGGCATGTGAAGTGTTATAATAAGTTTCAAGTTTGAGTGAGATATTATATTCACTAGTTCCATTCAAGTTCTCTTAACTATTCCTCCTAGCCTAAACATTCATCCATAACCTCATAATGTAATACTGATGTGAGAAGATGCAGATTAGAGAAATGTATGTTTGGTTAGTCTATTGGTTTCATGTGTAACATGTAGATGGTTTGAAGTCATCAAATTATTTGGTGTATCACCTCACTTAGGATAGTTTTCTTTCAAATTTATCTCTCCCTTCCCCCCCTAAAGTTTAGGTGTAGTTATGATCCAAAGTGGTACATCAAGGGAGCTAGCCCTATCTAGAGATTCACCTCATCCTTAGGTTGCCCACAAGCCTAGAGGTGTTTCAATTGTGTTACTTGTATGAGGAGAGATGAGACATATCATAAAGGGGTGAAAATAAATGTGACAATAGTTTTTGGCATGCCCAGTGGGACTCTTACTCCAAGAAGTTGAAATATTTTTGGTGTTGTCTTTCAACAATCAGCCTTTGGAGGCATCTATCCAAGCATTAATGGTGACTCCAAAGCTATATAAGATAGTCAAAAAGCCTAGGTTTTCATTTGAATATTTTTGGTAATGTTTCTTTGTGTTCTTTCTTCTAAATGAGGTTTCATGGATAATTTTGGTGTTGAGTTTTGTTTTACACAAGTTGGTGAGGTATTTATAGATTATGGCATTCCTAATCAACATTTGTATGATTCCTATCAACCTTGGTGTGATTATTACCATATTTTATATGATCATTGTCAACCCATTCATGATCCTTACAAAAATTATTTCTATATTTGTCATGAGTTGTATCAGCACTATAGACAGCCTCCTTAATATCTTGCTTTTCCTAGTCAACCTAGCCACTTCTCAACTCAATCTATTTCCACCTTCAATCAAACTCTTTTGAGGTATGAGAAGTATACATTATGTATTGATAAAATAAGGGGAAATGGTTAAGATATTCCTATTCATTTCATTCATTAGGTGAGATATGTATTAGAGATGGTCAAAAGAGAGTGGGCACCTATTGAGAGAGCCAATTAGCAAAGGCTCCCAAGTGAGATGCTTGGTGTGAGTGGTCTAGTTTATTCCTTAGAGGATAGGCTAATAATTCATGAAAGGTAGCCTCACCAAACCTATTATCCTTCATTTACACTTCTAAAACATTTTTATTAGTCTTACATGGTTCCCTCTCATGAACCCAATCAATCTTATCAAAGTCATCCTTTTTCCAATCGGTTGAAAAGAAAAACCTTGTTTTTGAAGCTAATATTGATAGGAAAATTGAGTTGGATAATATGAATATTCAATATTCCATGTCATTTATCAAAATAAATGGAATCTAAGCTCTCATTTCCCTCTCCAATTACATCCCCACCTCAAGAAGTGATCTATAGATATGAGATTCCAAGTTGGAGACAAGGTGTAAAATCCAAGCCTAAGGAGACTCCAAGTTTTTTGAAAACTTTGCCCACTCCTAAAATTGAATCAAGACCTAAATAAAATAATATTAATCCTAACATCCTAATTTTTAATAATATAGTGGAGTCATGGGGAAATAAAGAGGAGAAATTCTTGATAAAGAGTGTGAAGTTGAGAAGGAGCTTGATCCAATACAAACCCCTCCCACCATTCCTCAAGAGACATCTTATCTTCCATGTCAGCCCTATTATACTCCTCATCCTCATGAATATGAGATTCAATAAATACTTTTCCAAGAGAACCTAGGAAAGAAAATTAAAATGTTAGAGTCAAGGATGAAATTGCTAAGTCAAGGTGTGATGGAAGGTTTAGATCCCAAAGAAGATACTATGCCTAAACACACCCCATCTAACCTTCCTCAAGAGAATTCTCAAGCCCAATAAAATTTAAATGAATTGATTATAAAATTGAAGGAAGAAAACCAAGATATTTTATCCCAATGTCTTCCTCTCCTTCCTCAAGAGCTTCATATTGTCCTCAACCCATCACCCTTTGAATTAATAGACCTATGGTATGGGAAAATAAAGAGGATTAGTCAGTAGATAATAAAGGATAACTCTTTATTTAAGAAAACATACATCCTTGGTAGCCTCATTGGGCTAAGTCACATGATTTTTCAAGATGCCTAGTCTTGGCATCACCATGAAGGAGAAGGAGATGGAAGATCTTGTAGCCCTTGAGAAGAAAAATTAGGTTATGGAAGCTAAGATACAAATTAATATACCTAAATAGGTCCTAAATTTTGAATGTGAATGTGAAATTAAGGACAAATAATAATTTTTAAGTCATCCCCAAAGAGGTGGTAGTCCTAGAAGAATCTTTTGAGACCAAAGTGCAAGATGTTGTTCTTGAAGATGACCCAATACCTCAACCTGATCTTGAATCACAATTAGATGAATTAGAGATTGAATAAAACCATATTGATGACCTAATACCTCAAGATGAGAATATTGAAGAGGTAGTGGTTCTAGATGATGAAGAAGATAAAGAGGATTGGTAGCTATAAATGAAGTTCTTTCAAGAGCTTGAAGAGTTTTGCCAAGTTGAGGATCAGGTACATGACAAGGTGAAGAAAGAGTCTTCCATGGAGGACAATGACAAAGATTTGGTAGAATATGAAAAGTTCCTTGATGAGCTAGAATAACTTGTAGTTGAGAATAAACCCAATCCTATTGAGAGCACCTTGGAAAGAAAGAAGGTATGCCCCTATTAATCACCATTAGAGGTTGCAATTGAGGACCCATATGGGGAAGTTGAGGATGTTTGTATGAAATAAGAGTTCATATCCATATCCAACCTATTTGTAACTAATTTTTTATCAATGAATATCATGCCATTGAAGTTGGTAAACATCATGAAAAATTTGGAGGAATAAATGTTAAAGGACAAGAGGTTACATGTCTCACTAAATCCTTCATGTCATGAAGCAAGAAGGGTTTCCAACTTCATATTTTATCTAAGAGGGAGTTTTAATCCCATGTTAGTTAGTGTTTGATTCAATATTTTTATTTTGGTGTGTGTGTTTCATAAGTGCTCATGAAGCACATGTGTGTTTGCTTTTGCTTTGTGTGTGTGTCTTTTATTTTATGTGGTTGAGGTAGTCATTAGTCTTGTCTTGATCAAAGATTTTTGTCAAATTTATCTTTTTGTGTCTCAAATTTCAAATGAATCCCTAATCCCAATGGACTAATAAGGTTACTGGTCTAATTAGTATATCAGGCACACTACCCCTATGAGTCACCAATTTGTTGACCAAATTTGACCCTACAGGTCAAGTTGGGACCCCTATAGGTAAAAAATTGGTATTTATATGTTTTTATGGGTCTAAAAGTTGGTCATAAGGTGTATTATAGGTAATTTTATGTAATTTAATGTCACATTAGCCTTGTTCATTAGTCATATTAGTAAACTAATCATTTTGAGTCATTTTAGAGTCAAATAAGGCATTTAATGAGTTATACAGACTAATAGGGAAGTGTGAAGGTGTAAGAAGTGTTATTTCAAGTGACATGTGTCTTAAGAGGCATTAATCAAGTATCATAACTGAAAATTGGCAAGTTCTTCAGAAGAAAGGGTAATTTTCTTGAGAAAAATGAAGCCTTTAGCACTTATATAGCCTATGAGAGAGTTTTACAAATTGAAAAAGGTTGTAATATGAATATTAATATTCCTCACACTCATATAAATGTTTTAAATGATTTTTAAGTTCTTAAAAATGCCCAAAACCATTCTACTCCTTTCTTGCCTTTCTAGACATGAATAAGTCATCAACAGGTTCATGCTTGGTATGGTTAGTGGAAGACGTTTCAGGTCAAACACCTTTAGGAGGTGAAATTAAAATTAGAGAGATCCATTTACATAAAAATATTTTGAATAATGGTGGTATGTTATTTATGAACCATCCTCTTGAATTTGACTATGTTGTTCTGCTTGTTGTTTCTTGTACCCTATAGGTTTTACTCCATTTTGGACAATTCCATACAAACCAATTAGTGATGTCAACTCCAGAGGATGTGGGATATATTATAAAATTATATCCATGTTTATTTTAATGTTTAATGGTTTTTAGATGAGCAAAATATCTCATGTTGTAGGAAGGTGCCACCATGTGTAGTCTCAACTAATTTTCCTTATTTGTAGAATGTTTGGTTCTCATAAGAGGTCTCATAGGAATGTGATGTGATGTTTTTCATGTATCAATGACATATTTATCATATTAAATTCATATTTATACTTTTATAATCTTTATTGGATTAAGTTATTTAGCCTTGCCTTTTTCACAGTCAATTCCTTGCTCATCCTTACTTGTAGCCATGCTGATCATGTGTATAGAACATGTTTAGTGTGTTCATAGAGATGCATTGGAGGTATCAAGAGGTTGAGATGGTTTATAATCATGAAAAATCAGGTTATATCCTTCAAATAGTACAAAATGGAATTTTTTAAATGAACACATTCACTCACACATAATTCTACCATTAACATACACTTACAGGTGCTTAAAAGGGCCTACACCTTGAAATGGAGCTATCTTGACTTGATATAAGTAATAAAAAGTTATAATGGATTAATATTATAATTTTAAATAAGATAAAATGGTTTTTTGAGGCTCAAATAACATGAGTGTGGTTCATAACCCTACTTACTGCTTGCATACAAGTCAAAATTCTCATCTACAGGTATCCCATGAGAAGACTAGTTATGTTAAAGGGAGTGTATGAGCCAAATAAGGTTCTATATGATAAATAAAGTATATTTTTAACAATTTGGAAGAGCATAAAACTTATAATAAGAAAAAAAACCATGCACATTACTCTCATTCCTTTCACTATTTGTGGACATGAAGATAACCACCTATAAGTGGTACCACAAAAAGTTAAAAGGCCATTTTGAAGTGTTGAAATAAGTGTTTGAACCCTTATTGAGGTCATATCAGGTTGAAAACATCATGATAGACATTTTGGAATTGATAGGTTGATATTAAAAGTTGAGGGCCACTTTAAAAGGATGATGACTGAGATTCATGTCTTTAATCCCTAAATTGGCAAAATAGAAAACATGATAGTTTTGTGGAAACTTTATAACAAGGTTATCATGAGATTGGGAGCATATAGGTATACTAAATTTGTATCCCCTACATATAAAAATTACTTGTAATAGTTTTTAGGTTATAAATTTGATGAATATTGATTTTTTGGGGCCTTAAAGTTGCCCAATTATGCACTAAAACCCTGCATTATCATCTATAGGTCTGAGTCTAAAAGGAGACCTTTTCATTCAAAGTTACACAATAGACTATGCACCATGTTTAAATGTTTCAAATGGTTAAAATTAATAATTATGATCTAAAATACACTTAATTATGATAATTCATTGTGTTTTTCTTCCTATACACACCTTTAGTCCGTACATAGACTTGATGAGCACCTACAACCAACCAAGGGTAAATAAAGTTTGAAAAGGTGTCCCTTGCTTATGAACCTAGAGCATAGTAAACTAGAGTATAATTTGAACTTATTGAAACATGAATACCAAAAGGAGAAGTTATAATATGGATTTTTTATCTTATACACACCTTTAGATTCCCCTTCATTTGATAATGAGCATCTACGACCAACTGTGTTTGACTGTCTGCATTAGTGAGCTAGAGGGAGTTGTTCCTTGGTGATTGGTATATTCCAAAGATGAAATAATAGGTTAAAATAATGTAAAATGGTATTTGGATATTATGAATGGAATTATAAGAATTGTCTCAATCAGAATCATGCAACTATACCTATAGGTGTCTTTGTAAACATAAGACATAGTCATAAATGCTAACACAATCCTATTTTAGGGGATATTTAGAGAGTTTGAGGTGATTTAAGACTAATAAAAGGATTAATTTTTTTTTCCAATACATAGGGTAATTGGGACATGAGGTAACTATAAAAACAATCATTTCTCCCTAAGACAGAGGATAATACCCCTCTATTTTCTCTTAAAGGTAGAGTACTCTTGAGGAACAAGAAGCCTATCCAAAGAGTATGAAGAAGGATAATTTAAGTGGATGAGTTAAAGGATGATAGATAATTTAAGGAAAGTTTTTGGAGTTAATTATTTATTTTAAAGTGTGTTCATGCATATATAAAGGACTCTAGACAAGTATTACTCAGTCTAAAATGCAAACCATGCACACAATCTATCACAACAGGGGTTTATCTTGGGTGTTTAAGGATTTGAAAGGCCAAATGACCAGGTAAAAAGTTGAAAATTGGTAAAAAATATTCTTACCACTTTAATAATTCCATCCAAAATTTATTTTGGTTATAAAAATAGGGGAAGTGCCCTCTATTTTGTCTCAAACAGAGGGCCTTTCCATTATGAGCAAAACCTGCATTCTTTACAAGAGGTGATAAAAATATGAAAAAGAGGTTATGTGGATATTTAAATAAGGTGTAATAATATTCATAAAATATAATAAAAAATGAATAAACAAACAAGAAAGGGTGAATCTCAATAGAATATTCTAAACTATAAGACTTGTAGTTTTGCCTATATGGCAGTTTCAGACATACAAATCAAATGTGAGATAATTTTCACTTATATCCCTAAGTGAGATTTAAAAATAATTTAAAAATTTCTATGAGATCATAATTTAGGTATATGATCTATTATAATATAGGTAAAGTCATCAAAAAACCATTTTGGGCTTTAAGGTGCAGACAGGCTATTAGGTAAGGTGAGACCTAGAAGCCAAAGAGGAGGTCATTTTAAAATATAGCATTAGGAAAGAATTAAAATGTATTGGGACATATTTTTAGGGTATTTATATATATTTTTAAAATATTATTTTATGAAAAAAGCACAAGAAGTTCATTTTTGAGCTCAAAACCAACTCAGGCCTGTAGGAAATGGAATGAATAGCTCAATAGGCTAGTTTTGAATGCTCATATATTTCATGAGACTTTGAATGGGAGCCAAATAAGTTTTTAGGAGTTAAAATAGGTCTTTAAAAACCATATTTTGGAATTTTTTTGTAGATTTAACATCCCATCTTTATGAAGGAACCTTAAGAAGATAAAACCAACCTAAATCCTCTAAAACACTTGTTAATGACCAGTTTAAGGAAATAGAGTTGGAAATTTGATGTAATGGATTATTTTTATAATGAAATTTATTTAAAATTTTATGAAACTATCTCAAGATACTCCCCATGCTTTTGGATTGTACAGAATTGTATGAATAAGGTACAAAATAGTGTACTTTTGACTATTTTATGTGTTTTGTAAGTTATAAGAGGATTCTAAAGATGAAAAAAAATTTGGGAGAAGGATTATAAATTGGGATAACCCTTAATGTCAATTTAATTCTTTATAAAAACTATTAATTTTCCAAACTAGTTACTTCATCTCAACCAGTCAAAAATAGCATAGTGACCATGTTAGTGAGAAGTGTGAAAAATCCAAGTAGAAGTAATTTTAATGTGTTTAATGACTATAAGGCCATTGAGGGTATTGAAACATGCAATTAAACCAATATCATGGATTTTAATGTAAAATTGATGCCTTTTTTGAGGTCAAGTGTCCAGGGTGCATGAAAGAAGAGTTTTTAAGACTACAAATGGTGATGACTTATCTCCAAAAGTTTTCAAAGGACCAAGACTACAACCAATGCACAGAGAGACATGTATGAAATAATTCCCCTTCATACCAATAATAATACCTATTTATAATAATTTTTGGGATGATCAAATATGTATAAATCATGAAGGTAGTTTTCTCAGCTAGAATGAAAGCTTCTATGCCATTTTCATGAGTTTCATGACTTAGGGTGACACTTGTGCTACTTGAACTTGCATGTTTCATCCCAAATCCTCTTCCCATGAAAAATTAACTCCTTTTATTAGTTTTAAAAGTTTCCTTGTGACCACTGGACTTCTCTCTTCTCCTCTCTCTCTCTCTCTCTCAAGTTCTATTAGGACTAGCCTTTTTGGCTATTATAATTCATGTTCCACCTGAGTATGGCAAAGCCCTGATCATTTACATACCATTTGATTAATAAGACTACTAATTTTTACCTATTAATGAATATTCATAGTGTGTTTTATTTGTATGAGTGATCTTGTTTAGTGATAACTATGATGTCCTTAACATGTTGTCTCATTCATTCATCCTATTTATAGTTGGAAAGCTTCTTCTTGCAGGGCATGTGAAGTGTTATAAGAAGTGTCAAGGTTGAGTGATTTATTCTATTCATTAGTTCCATTCAAGGCCTCTTGTCTATTCCTCCTAGCCTAAACATTCATCTGTATCCTCATAATGTAACATTGATGTGAGAAGATGCAGATTGGAGAACTATATGTTTGGTTAGTCTCTTGGTTTTATGTGTAACATACAGCTAGTTAGAACTCATCAATTTATTTGGTATATCACCTCCCTTAAGAGATTTTTCTTTTAGTTTTCTCTCTCCCTTCCCCCCTAGAGTTTAGGTGTAGTTGTGATCTAAAGTAGTACATCAAGGGAGCTATCCCTATTTAGAGATTCACTCACCTTAGGCTACACACAAGCCTAGAGGTGTTTAAATTATGCCACTTGGATGAGGAGATATAAGACATCTCCTCAAAGGGTAAAAATCCAAGTGACAACACTTATACCAACCCTTGATTATAGCTTGAGAATCCATCCAAGAAGGACATAATCTTTGATCCACTTTCCATTTGAATTACCTTGTCTAGGGAGGGTAAAGGATAATAATACTTTTTTGAGACTTGATTTAGATTCTTAAAGTCCACATACAGTATAATTTATCTATTTTTATTCCTAATTGATTCTATGTGAGCTACACAAGTATAATGCCTGATTGGAAAGAAAATATTAACATCTAGTAGATTTTGTACTTAAGTTTGGATAAGAGTTTACATAATTATATTTATTGGCATATATCTCTTCCTAAAATACCTATGCTCTAGATTCAATGGAATGGTATGTGTGATGACCCTGGGGTCTAAGACTTTCAAATCTTCATATGTCTATGTGATGACATCTTTTTATTACGATAACAGACTGTTCAATTTTTATTTCTCACTTTCAATGTAGCTCAAACCAATGTTCACATACAATGAATTTTGATTTACACCTAGATTATATTTGATAAACTTAGAATTGATCACCTTAAGCTATTTTTGTTTTTGAGTTTGTGGATATACATCAAAATCTCACTCTAGGGAGATCATACACAAAGGGATGTAATTTTTATTCAATTGTAGGACACAAGATTATCCCCTATCTTCAACATGCATGGGATAACCATCTCTTTTGTTTATTGTTTGAGATTAAAAGGTTATATAACTACTCATGAATTAGACAATCTATTTATCATCCTCACATACTTGGAAGTTATCCACATTGTCTTGGATAGAGGGGCATGGAGTCAACTCCAAAGATAATTTTTGCATCTTGGATTCTTCGAGCTATGCTAGATTAGAAGATAAAGATGCTAATGAATCTATTGTCTGATTTATTTCTCTTGGGATAGATCTAATTTTAAATAGCTCAAAGGATTTGATTAGGTCCAATGCTTAATATTTATACTTATTCAAGAAAGTGAGTTTTCATTGACACTTATTTCTAATATGGTTAACAACCAGCTGTGAATCATTGAAGAATTGAAATTGATTGATGTTATCCTTCAATGTGAACCATGGATTAAGGATTAGATCCTAGTACTTATCTAGACTATTATTAGTCCATGGTAACTATAGTATGTAGGTAGATAGATACTTCCTCCTGTCTAGATCAACCAATGTTACACCAACACTTGAACCTTATTTTGATATGGATATATTGAAATAGAGTATTCATAATTAAGAAAGACCTTAAAATTCTTATTCATGAGGTTATTTACTAGTAATTAAAGTGTCAAACCCACATGTAAGGATACAAAGTTAATCATTTCATTTTTAGTGTTGTACTCTATGATCAGGTACTTCATCTTTAGCTATCTATCTACTCTAATTTGTTTGGCTACACCTTTACAAAGAAACTAAATGTGTGATAAATCTATAGCCATGTATTTATTTAGTGCCTTTGACCAATTTTGATTGAGTATCAATATACAAGCTTCTATAATGTCGATGACTAGAATATATATGTATTATTATACACATTACTCAGATGCGAGTTAGATGTGCAAATTTGTCATTTCTCTAACACAAAGAATAAAAGACTTGTCCAATTGTAGGACCATTCTTTTTTAATTATATGGGGTCAAACCCTATTCTTTCATAAATTTGTATGCATCACATTGGTTGAGTCATGTAAGTTAACCAAAAAATTTTGAATGTTATTTTTAAACATTTTGATGGTTAATAGAAAAAGTGGTACCTTAGGAATGTCATTGGAAATAACCATGATTACATGCTTATCTTTTGATTTGTTAGTATATGATCTCCTAGTTAGGGATTTAAGTAGAAAATCTATTTCTTAGTGATCTGGGCTAACTCATTAATACTAATATTAGCCTTGATATTATTCATGTCCTAAACAATATTTTACCCTTATCTAATTTGTGGCTATGCACTGTATAATTAATTATCCATTTTTGTTATCCTTTAGATAAAGAGGAGTGATAACATTATTCCTTGGGGGTGTTAAAGTAGTAGTAGGTTTCTTGTTCTTCATATTTTATTTATTTATTTAGAACTATTAGAAATCATGGATCTCATCAGTATTATCTTTTAGTTCATTCTCATCCTCCATTAAGAATGGGAAGTCATAGGTATCAAAGACCATTTTTGTACTAGTATGTCTTAGAGTATTAGAAAAATATGGTTTTATTAGATTTGAAAAACCTTCATGTCTATCCATTTATTTTTGAAAGATATTGAAGACAATTCATAAATCTATGTTGTTTAACTCACCATGTTGTGATGTATTATGAAATCGACACCAATTAGGAAACATTGTTTCCATGATATTTATCTTTGGCATCCTATTAGGTGGTAGTTGCTCTGGATTGTTTCTATGCCTATAAAATACCTATTGTACCTATAAAATATAAATATCTAGTTGGTATTGTATCCACTAATGCTCCTCGTAAACTTATACATGTTCATAAACTCATTACTTAATTTCTAAACCATTCATTGGATATATTCTAGTTCTATTTTCTTGGAATCATAAGTAGTACCCTATATACTAGTAGTGTTAACTTGTATGAAATATTAACTTTGGATTTTATAGTTAGATGTAGACATAGAAATTTTTATAAAGCTAAGGTGTTGGTTAGGTGGAGCATGGGATAAAGACAAATGGGTGTACACATAGTTTTGGTTTTGGGTTGCAGTATTTTGATTTACATTTGGAATTGGACTAAAGGCTAGAAAAAATAGGTACAATGCTAAGTGGGGATAATGCTTATGACTGAAGGTTCAATTATTTATCCATGTTGATAACTTAAACATAATCCAAAGGTAACATACCAAAATTGGCATCTCTATAGATAAAGATAACAATCATATCCTTGTCTAGGGCATTTTTGTACATTTCAAGGGCTAATGCCTTATCATGTTTATAAATAATTTCAAGTCTGGTGTATATATTTTTGAATCTAGCATTGAAGGCTCAAATTGGTTCCTTTGGTTGTCTTCTCATGCCTTCAATTTTTTTATATAACACTTGTGCTACTGACTTGTCCAAAATGTGTCAAAAAGGTGTTTTTACATTCATCCTAAGATGTAATTGAATCTAATAGGACATTAAGAAACTAGTAATAGGTATCTTATTTCAAAGTAAAGGGAAAGAGTCTACATGCCATGTATTCATTGACCACATTTAGTATTCCAAAAGTAGTTTTAAATAACTTTGTGTTCTATAATAGCCCTACCTCCCAAGCAAGAAAAGGAAATAAGATAATTTTTATGGTTTTTGGGTAAATCATGCACATCTCTAGTGACACTAATGGTAGAACTAGTTATCCAGGTTTGGGCCACTAGGTGTAATGGAAGATGATGTAATTTATTAGGAAAGTATGATTGAGCCCATGGTATTCTCTAGACACATTTATCTAACCCAATTTTTATATATATTTACAAAGGTGGGTATAGTAAGTTAGTGTTTAAGGTGGACATTGTTAATATTTTGAGTATATCTAGTTCAACTCAAGTGATTATTTTTAAATGAATAGGGTCAAAGATATTTCCCTCCTTCTAAAAAAAATTTAATTCATTTTGATGTGGGTTTTATGTACACCAATGAACCTTTATGAGGTAGCCTCCAACATTATAGGATCAGTGAAAGAAATTCACTCCAAAGCATGAATTGTAGGGTATTAGGTTTTTTAAACAACATCTTGGTGGAATCATGGTGATTAGAGTAGTTATTTACCATAGGTGGTTTGGTTATGGATGTGAATCTAAATCTACTTGAGATGGGTGGATAGATGATGGATCTAACTTAAGGTGGGTTTGACCAAAATAAACTCAAAAAGAGGGAAAGTTATGGCATGAATAATCTGTCTATAAATTAATTTATATTGTGCCCCTCCTTGATTCTGTACATTTATTTCATTGCTTCTCAAGATGAATCCATAAAAGAAAACAAATCCTCTGTATACCCTACTAGGTCAGTTGGATTCTTTTTAGCTTTTTTGGATAAGGGAAATAGATTTTTGCTTTGTTCAAACTCTATTTCTTCCATATTATTTATGTTATTTACCTTCCTCTTATTCACTGTCTATATAGTGACACTTTGTTTATCAAACTAAGTGGATATTGTAGGTACTTATGTGATAACCAAATTTTATCTCACATCCCTTCAGCCTTACATCTCTTTAACCCATTGGGGAATAATAAACTCCCCTTATTCTTATATTAGACTTGGGTCTTTAGAGATAGAAGGTGGAGTGATCACTGAGGGGGAGTTATTACTAGAGTTGATAATGAATCACTTATTTTAATTGGGAATTGTAGGGGAGGATAAATAATTCTCTATCATAGTGAGGCTTGCTTCTATGGATTGACTTTTTCCACATACTTAGTCAAGCCTAGGGTTGTTAAAAATATCATTATGTCTAACTATATAGGTTTAGACAACAACATTCATCGCTCCAATTTAGTTAAATGTATATGGGAGACTAGTGGCCCTTTAGGATAAAAATTGGAAATTGAAACTAATTTCTTAAATGGACTCCCCTCTTTGGAGATTTTATCTGTGTGGATATTGGAAGAGTAAAAGAATCAAATGAAATAGAAAATTGAGATTTTAGAATAAATAAAGATAAATATATGGTTGAAGTATCTACAATAATAACAAAATAAATAATAGAAGAAAATACCTCATTGATATTTTGTCTTTTCTCTTCAGTGAGGATCTATTGACCTAATGTTCTAGCTATAGTTCCTTCTTCTTGTAAACTTACTAAGCTCATAGTTTTTTCCTTTTCTAATTATACTACTTCATCTACCTTTTCTTGGGCTCCATCCTCACTTGACCTTTTTTTAGACTCGTCATTACTTCATTTCCTCCTCCTCATTAATAACATAGTCCACTAAGGATATTACATGTCCATGTTCCTCTTCCTTTATTTCCTCCTTAGCAAGGGATTATTTTAGATAAAAAAAGACCTAATGATGGTCTTTCCCCTAATTGGTAAATTTTAGAGGAGGATAGAAGAACTTTGGACTTCCTTTTATGGGTGACTATGGGGGAATGGTAGGTGAAGGGGATGACAAAACAAATGAATGAACTGCAATAGTATGGATGACTACCATAGGTGGTCATGAAGTAATGGAGAGTGGAATAATAGTGGTAGAGGGAGGAATGGATAGAAAGAATATTTCTTGAGTGAATGTAGGAGTGGCTGGGAGAGATGGGAAATAAGGTTACAAAAACTTTTGGAGAATCACATGTGTAGGTGTTCTAAGTGGATAAAGAGGTGTCAAAAAAAAATTAATTTTATATATATCATGAGGATATGAAGTCCTCTCAACTATAGTAGTTTTGCCCATAATGGTGGCAGTAGTTGAATGTGTGGAGGTCAAATGGGGAATAAGGAGACCATTAGGAATTTCCTTTCTAATTTGGAGGTTTTCCTCCCTTTATTTTCTAGATTATTCCTCTTGTAGATTAATTTTTTATTATGTAGGATAAGGAGGATGGTCTTGTCTTATTGTGTCCTGTGGCTATGTTTAATGGCACTTATGACTTCAGGCTTGTTCTTCCTACCTAACCATCTTTTTCTTTCTCCTTGGTAATATTAGGGTCATAGTTAATGGTTTAGGTAACTATCATGGACATTTAATTTTTCTTCATACACATCCAAAATTTTGAGTCATTTGAGTCATTTATGTATATAACATCATGCTCATAATCTTGGTGACCGTATGTAATGGTCAACTTCTTCTCCTTAGGATATTGAATATAGTTCCTAAATTTTCCTTTAGGGTCCCATTCCTTAACTTATGACACCTTTAAATTATAGTGGGATCTCATTTTCCTAAATTGGTTAAAGTGTGCCCTCACCATAATTTAAATATGTCTAATGCTTATAAGGGTCTTATAGTAATAGGATTAATGTTTAATTCCAAGTTATTCATTGACATTATTACATAATTAATGGACAACCTCTTATTTTGCAAACTTGTCTAGAACATGGCATGGAAAAAACAAGGGGGTGCCTTTTTTATTACAATTTAGATTATGGTACAATCTTGATAGTACCAATAATATCCTATCTTTGTAATTTTATTTTTAAATTCTCATATGTTATAGGCATCTCATTGCCATGACTAACTTGATAAACTTGAGGATATATTTCCTCACAAATCCTTGTAACATCATTCTTATATATGTAGACAAAAATAAAAGAATACTCTTCATAGATGTTATCAACATATTTTTTTGATGGATTCCATAATTTTCCATGGACTCTATGTATTTTCCCAAGGGCTACATCCAATAAGAATGACATCATAATAAAGTTTCCATTTGTAGGCCTCTATTCATGTTTATACATTTTGGTGTTTAATTTGACATTGATTACCTCTCCTAGGGACATATTTTTATTAGAAGGAAGATGTCTACTAACAAGACCCATTCCACCTGTACATAGGATATGCTAGCAAAACCATATAGTCTATTCAAAAGGGCCATGGCTATTTTGATACTAGGCCTAAGTTTAAAGATATTACAAGAAAAAATGGGCCCCTTGGGGATAAATCTTTGGCCTTTCACTAGCTATTGTTTTAATTTTCCCTCTCTAATATTGTGTTGGATCCATACATTGGCTAATACTTAGTTATAAGAAACCTTAAGCACTAGGACCCTGAGGTACCTTTCAAATAGACCTCCTAAAATGTATGAAATTGTATTTTTTCCTTTTTTAAGGTGTAAATAGTACCCATAACAAGTACCATTAAAAAATAAGTCATGGAGAAAATTGATAAAATTAATTACCTCTAGTTTCATTTAAGCTTGATGGAGTCACAAGGTCTTGGTCAGAAATAGGTCATCAATGTATTTCTTGCATCTTGAGATAATTAGTCTTGTGAAGAGTATGGTGCTATAGACTCTTCTTCATTCCATAGGGTCGAATAGTATGGGAACTTAAAATCTGTTAGGGTGTGGAGCTAAAAGCTTCAACTATTGCAGACACGAAGAAACAGGAGGTTGCTGAAGGTCCAGAAGTACCGGCATCAGCAGCATGACCGACGTCGGTCAGATACAGTGTAGAAGGAAATTGGCATTAGCAGATAGTTAGCTGACATTGGTCAGCACTAGACAGATAGGGACCGATGTCGGTCGCCTGTGGCGTTCCAGAACTGCTGTTGACAAACAGTCAGTTAAGTGAAGTGAGTGTTTGCATGTTAAATGACTAATTATAGTCACAAGCTGCGTGTCTAATTATTGTAATTATATTTCTTTTTTTGTATGCATGGGATTATATTTAAAGACCCATGAGGCATGTATTGTAAATTAAGCAAGCAAGTAAAGCATTGAAGCATTGAAGCAAGGTCAAGGAGATCTACAGGTGTAAGGTCAAGGAGATCAACTAAAGTATTCAAGGAGGGGATAACAACTCAGGTTATTGAGTTGGTTGTGTTGAGCAAGAGAGAGAGGGAAGAAGGTCTTGAGGTGTGGCAAGCCTTTGAGGTGGAGGAAGAAGTGGCATCTTCCTTATTGTATTTTCTTCTAGTAATATTTAATACAAGAGTGTGTATTGTCTCTCAAATTCTTTGCTGTCTCAAGTTTCTAGTTACTTAATCATTCTAGTATAATTCCATGTTTAATTACTTATAAGAAAGTAATCAATTGTGCTTCCATTGGATAAGGGGTTCCTAATAGTTGGTATCAGAGCTACGATTTGCAGGGAGCAGGTTATTGTTTGTTGATTACAAGTCATTCATAGGGTTTCTGATTGAGTGGGAGTTCAACAATGGTAGAAGAAAGTAAGCTATGAATGGAGAAGTTTAACAGCAAGAATTATCAACATTAGAGGATGCAGATAGAGGATTATCTGTATCAGAAGGATTTGTACTTATCATTAGGTGGGGTTGCATGCAAGCCCATAGATATGAAGGATGAAGAATGGAGTGTTCTTGATCAGAAGGCTCTTGGTTCCATAAGGTTGAGACTTGCATCGTTTGTGATTTCCAACTTATCACAGTGCAAGACAATGGAAGAGTTGATAAAATCCTTGGAAAATTTATACGAAAAGACCTTAGCTTCAAATAAGGTATTTCTTATGAAGCAGTTATTTACTTTGCAAATGCAGAAAGGCAGATCGGTACATACTCATCTTAGTGATTTCCATGGTTTGGTAAACCAGTTAGCTTCAATCAATATTGTTTTTGATGATGAAGTAAAGGCTCTTTTAATTTTATGCTCCTTACTTGAAAGTTGGGATAGTTTAGTTATGGCAGTAAGTAATTCTGCATCTGCTTCTAAAATCTTAAAAGTTGATGAAGTTGTGAGTGTGATATTGAATGAAGAAATACGTAGGAGAAGCACAGGTGAATCATCAGGGAATACTCTAAGTGCAAAAATCAAGGGAAGGCAAAGAGAGAAGATAGAGCAAGGGAAATCAAGGTTGAAGGTGGGAAGGAGATCCGAGTCCAGAGGCGTTACCTGATGGTTTTGTGGAAAGAGAGGACACACAAAGGAGTGTTGGTTGAGGGATAAAGAGAATCAACATGAAGGTAATGAAGAAGCAAAGGATGCAAATATTGTGGTACAGGATGCTCTCATACTTTCTTTGGATAGTTAGGTAGGATCTTGGGTTTTAGATTTTGGTTCTTCTTTTCATGCATCCCCAAACAGAGATTTGTTCCATGAGTATGAACAAGGAGACTTTGGAGTGATTTATTTAGGGGATGGTATGCCTTGTCAAATAGTTGGCAAAGGGAAAGTGTAGTTGAGATTGTAGATGGACAACACATGGGTGTTGAAGGAGGTCATGCATGTCCCAGTTCTGAAGCAGAGTTTGGTTTCTGTAGGAAGGTTGGGTGATGAGGGATACACAGTAACCCTCACAACAGATTCTTAGAAGGTTACCAAGGGAGCACTTGTTTTAGCTAGAGGTAAGAAAGTAGGTACTCTTTATCTATCTACTTGTATTACTAATTCTACTTCTGGTTTATCTACTTCAGCTGTAGATTCAAAGATGTGGCTTAATAGGCTTGGTCACATGAATAAAAAGGGAATGGACGTTCTTGATTCAAAAGGTATGTGTTTAGATTCAGAAAGCATATTTAGATTTCATTGCAAGAAAAGGAAATTTGATGCTTTTGACAGGAACAAAGAAGCCTTGGTGTTTATGGAGGAGATGAAGGACAGAGATCAGTCACAGGGGCTGAATAATTCTAAGTAGGGTAGTATGGATAGAGGTTTGATCCAAGATGAGCTCACGAATGAAGATTTCATCACTTACAGGAACACACAGACACCGATGTCGATCACTTGGGACCGACGTCAGTCAGGTAGATACCGACATCAGTCATGTGCAGACTAGCAGGGTCGGTAGAGTCAAGCAGAGAAGTCCGACATCAGTCAGGCAAGAACCAACGTCGATTGAGGGGACACCGGCATCGGCCAGGGAAATGACATCAGTAGTCAGGGTCAGTGCAAGGAACTGACATCGATCGGGAGTAGACTGGGAGATGGCTGAGATCGGTCATTGAAATGGATGTTGGGTGGATAGCTAGTTGTCAAGGAGTCTCAAACACCCATATGGAGGTCAAAAAGGGTAAGTGAACCTCATATTCATTGTTCACCTTCTTTATATTGCTTACTGATGGTCAAGAAATAGGAAGATGTGAAGAAGCAATGCAGGTAAAATCCAAAAATAGTGGGAGCTTGGCATGGATGAGGAGTGTGAGTCCTTGGAGAAGAACCAAACAGGTATTTTTTGGTGGAGTTGTTAGCTGGAAGAAAGCACTAGATAAGGGATGGATTCCCAAGTTAGAGAAGAGAGTGGATGGACATGTGAGATAGAAGGCTATGGTATATGGTCTTGATTAGGCTACAGGACAATGGAGGTTTGACCATTGTATTTTATCTTTACCACATTGGATAATATTAGCTACATTATCCTGTTACTATATTGTGTTGCTTGTTGCAGGGTTTCATATACAGGGAGTTTTCTGAGCTAAGGGTAAAGTTGGTTCAGAAGTATGTCATGAAGAATTTGGGAGCAGCAAAATTCTTTTGGCATAAGTGACAGGTATGACATCATAGGTTTTGTGGTGGTTGGTATTCAAGAGTGACTTTGAAGAGGGATACAGAGCCAAGGGAACAAAGTAGATGTTGTACAGGTATAGGTACAGTTGCAGCTATTTATCTCTAAGTGGGAGATTGTTAGGGTGTGGAGCTAAAAGCTTTAACTGTTGTAGACATGAAGAAACAAGAGGTTGCTAAAGATCCAAAAGTACCAGTGTCGGCAGCATGACTAATGTCGATCAGATACAGTGCAGAAGGCAATCAGCGTTGACAAATAGTTGGCCGACGTCGGTCAGCACCAGAAAGACAGGGACCGACGTCGATCGCCTGTGGCATTCTAGAACTGATATTGACAAACAGTCAATTAAGTGAAGCGAGTGTTTGCATGTTAAATGACTAATTATAGTCATGAGCTACGTGTCTAATTATTGTAATTAGAGTTCTATTTTTATATGCATGGGATTCTATTTAAAGACCCATGAGGCATGTATTGTAAATTAAGCAAGCAAGTAAAGCATTGAAGCATTGAAGCAAGGTCAAGGAGATCTACAAGTGTAAGGTCAAGGAGATCAGCTGAAGTATTCAAGGAGGGGATAATAACTCAGGTTGTTGAGTTGGTTGTGTTGAGCAAGAGAGAGAGGGAAGAAGGTCTTGAGGTGTGGCAAGCCTTTGAGGTGGAGAAAGAAGTGGCATCTTCCTTATTGTATATTCTTCTAGTAATATTTAATACAAGAGTGTGTATTGTCTCTCAAATTCTTTGCTGTCTCAATTTTCTAGTTACTTAATCATTCTGGTATAATTCCATGTTTAATTGCTTATAAGAAAGTAATCAATTGTGCTTCCATTGGATAAGGGGTTCCTAACAAAATCAAGGTCACTCTTTTCAAATATTGTGTCAGTATACTTAATGTATCCATTAATGGACTATTTAGAAGGATAATATACATGTGGTGATTTTAGAAAATACATTATAATGATCTAGACTATGTAATTCATTTGTAAAACTACTTGAACTTTCTTAAAAAATTAGATGAGAAAACTAGGGATTTTGGTCACTGCAGAGCTTAAAATTATAATGTTCCCTCATAGATTAATGGTAAAGTGACATTTATTTGCTTAGATTTTGCATATATTTCCCAAATTATGTACATTGAATACATAATTTATGAAACTTCAAATTAAATAAGAGCTTTTGATTTTTTTTTTATCATTTTAGATTTAAATATATTAGTCAAATTTGGTGGGTTTGTATTTACCATGTGGCAACTTTTAATTAGCTTTGTATGTCTTGTCACTTAATTTAATATAAGTTTCAATTTAAATCTCACTAGGTTATACTTTACTGCTAAACTCATTTTTACATATTATGGCCATGCATACCTTTAATCATGGAACTTGTCTACTTCCTACTTACCTGAGACTTTAGATTTATATTCTTGATTTATATGTTCCATGGTCAAGATTTAATAGAATTGAGCCATGTGAAGAGGTCTTGGGACTGTAAGAACTCAGAGGCTTAGAGCCTCAGTTGTTTAAATCTTTTAAATTTTGTACATCTTTGTGAAGTCTCCTGGTAATGTAGTATTACTATGTGTCCTAATATCAATACTATGGGACATCGAATTGTCAAGGCCATTAGACTTTGATTAATATTTTAGGTTTTTGAGTTCATGAAATTGTGCCATCTATCAAATTCCTAGATCTCAAAACCTTAAGGCCACCATATTACATGGACTTGGGGCACTTAGACTCTATTTAATCCTTTTAGTTTATAGGTTAATGAAATTATACCACTTGTTAGACTCTCAGAACTATGAAACCCCATAACCATTAGATGATTATCCTTTTTTTGAACTTCTATGATTCTGGGTAAAGTGATTATGTCATGTTGCATGTTCTCAGATCTTGAAAACTTTGATTAATTAAAATTTTATTTGAAGTAAAATTTTCCCTAACTAAACATGGTTATACCATGTGGATGTCTTGAAGTGACCTAGTTGACGATAAAGTATGGAAATTTTTTAAACTATGATAAGTTATAAGTAATGTAATAATGCCATTTATCAATATTTTAAAACTTAGAAAATTTATACACTTATAATCTCTTGTAAAGTCTCAAGGGATTTGGATAATGTAATACTACCACCTACCCTATCCTTAATAATAAAGTTAGGTCATGAATGTGAATACTTTGTAAGTCTTTATCCATAGTCCTATGAACATTAGAAAATCAAAGAAACACTAGGACATGAGATATTAGTTTTGTTAGTCCAAACAAATCATGAAGTCAAGTAAGAAAAATTATTAAAACCCAAGGTTAAAAATGAATCAAAATCAAAGTCCAAGATTTCATATTCATAATCTAACTTATATAAATTTAAACATTGTGGAAAACCTTAGATTTTTGCATATTAATATTAATACCATGGATGTCTAAGGCTTATGGGACCTTGAATAAGTATGTTCAAACAATATTGGTCCCTATTTGAATTTTAAAATGGGGTGTATATGTTAGGGCATAACATGACCCTTATTAGATGACATTCCTATAGATCACATTTTTTGTAATGAGTTTTTTATGTTTATTAATGAAAAAAAAACTTTTACCATTTATTTTAATGGGATAAAATTTACATCAAATTATTTTGTTGGCATTGTATTAGTAGCTTGACAAGGTTAGACTATGAAACTATTATATTTATTAAGCTTTTCATGTATAACTAACATAACATAGTATATGGTGATTGTGAAGTTTTTTCAGTCAAGTGATGGGTTCATGTCATCAAAATAATAATGATTTAATTCCATGTCGATATTTAGTTCTTGTTTTGATCAGTCACTTTAATGAGTTTAGGATTGGTAACATTCCTAGAAGAAAAAAAATCATTATTTTGATTTTCTGGCTATAAATTTTTCCTTTGTTGCTACTAATATTAAAAATAAACATTATTTATTGAATACTATAGGATTTAAAAAACCAACATTGCATTATCAAATCTAGAGGGGTTGGATGTATTTTCCATCATAGGTGGTACACATAATTATGAGCGTTATGTTGACATTTAAAACTTTTTTATCAGATGGGATTTTACTCTATATTTTTAAAGAAATGATACAAAAAAAAATTAAGACATTAGATTAGATATTTAATTATTGGAGATGCTCTTTTCGATGTATATTTTTATAGTCACTTTAATATATGTCTTGGGTGTGAAGAAGATATGATATCATTACAATGAGTGTAATGGAAATTTAAGTGTAAAAACCATGTCATATTTTAATTTTATCACTAAGATAGGGTTAAATGTGTCCCTCATCACTATCATTATAATCTAAAAATATTTTACTAAATAAAACAAGCCTTAATTATAGTAAGAACCAGATAAAGGTTCAATAAAGAAATAACCATTATTAAAATAGTTTAAACATCATTTGCATCCACCACCATATATCAAAAATTAATTTGAAACCAAAGATCCAAAACTTATACATCCAAAGAAAAAATAAATGAACACAACATAAATTCCTAAATTCACAAATTCATATCCTAGAGAGAATAGAAAAAAAATGTAAGAATAATATTGTCCATATTTTTTAAAATAAAAATTACACAAGGTTCAACAAACCCATATCTTAAGGAACAAGTATTGCATCATGAGTTAATAGAATAGGGTCTATCCTCCCACTAAACTTGTATAACATATTTTCAACCAAAACCATGATCTAACCATTATAATAACATAAAATAAGATAAATCATATAGACAAAATAGTCCATAATTATTAACCATTATATTCTAAAACTACTACTAAAAAAACCACCACTAAGAAATAAGGAAGAAAAAAGGTTAATAATTGTTATTCAATTAAACTTATAAACTTTAGTCTAAAATTTTTAAGTTAAATTTTGTTCTGGTCAACTATACTAAAGTAATTATTTTCAAATACTAGCCTAATATCTATGAGAGAAATATGTGGTTATCCTAAGAAATAATAAAAACTTTATTACATTCTACCTCCTTCCATATATCAGTCTCAATTTGTTCATATAGAGGATACAAGAAACTCCAATAAAAATTTGGAAACCATAGTGAAGGATAATTGAATTTTAGGCCAATCAAATCTTCAAAAAGTGAAAAAAAAAATGAATATAAAAGATAATTCTTATCATGGCATTAAAAACATAAGTTGGGGAATGATTTTATTTCATCTTTAACATATCAGTCAAAAGTTTCCATATATATTAACAAAATTTTATGTTTTTTGATAAAATATGTACCCACATTCAAAAGAATGCAAAACCTCATTTCTAGCTCACAAAACAATATACTTCATAAAATCCTAGTTCGTAGCCTCTATGACCCCTTCTATAATTTCTGAGGGCCTAAGATGTTATCCTCTTATCCCAAAGGATAGTTAGACTCTAATTCCTCATAACACCTTATTTCAAACTTATTTTTGTTCTCATTACACATGTAAACTAAAATCCCTAATATTAATATCTCCCACCAAAACAAATTCATATTCTAGGAGGAATACATGGGCAAGACTAAATTATGCATATACTCCTCACACATGAGATTTTTATCTTCATTGAAATAATTTCTAAAAACTTATCCAAACATATCGAGAGATTCCAAATTAGGAATTTTATTTTCAATGGCCCTTTGAAACATCCATTTAAACCATATTTATTTCATTATCAGAGCTTACATCTTAAGCAAACTTCCACACCTAAACGTTTCTAAACCATTACTCCCTACCATGTCAAGAGAGTTTTTAAAGTGATCATTATTATTAATTAAATATTTTTGTCATGTCATACCTTGATTTTATGCTCTTTAAGATCATTTATAATCTAATTGATAAGATTATCCTACTCTTTATTACCTATAGAGCCTCCTTTAAAGATAACTTTGAAATTTTAAATTTTTGTAGTCTCTTTCCCAAGGAACAAAGTCCACCCAAATTGAAACCCTTTTTCATAAAATTCAAAGGATGATTAGTCAGTGGGTTATTATCAAATTTAACTTACATATATTATCATCCCATAATTTAAATATGTTAATTTTTTTTAATCCCCAATTTTACTCTAAAATAAATTTGTTTGGGTTGACATCTCAAGGGTGTTAAGGCCTCAAAATTTATTTTAAACAATGTATTACTAACATTATTTTGTGAGGGAAAAACCAAATAAAAATAAAAAATATATAAACAAGAGCAAAAATCCTTCAAAAAATGCATATGAATCTAAAATTATTTAATAAATCAAGGATAATCAATTTCAACATTACATGATGGACCAAAGCCATACTATTATCTTTTTGAACCACAAGGGCTAGCTTTTTGATCATTTTAAATATAAATAAATGGATATTGAAAATAATTATATGTCTCAAATGTAATAGATGTATACTATGATAATAAAAAATAAAATTATATCACCCCTCACAAGTAATTAATTGTGGAATGATTTCAATAACATGAAACCAAAAAAATGGAAGACATTTTCAAATGAATCCCTTACTTATGTCAACCATTGACTCTCCAGGTAAAATAAAGACATATTTACAATGATTATTCTTAGATATTACCACAAAATAGCTGTCAACCTCCTATGCAACCCCATAAACATGGATAACACTTATTCATTAGATTATTAAGAATGGGTTATTATTGGTATAAAAGGAAACATTAATGTCAGTAATATGTAAAGGTTTTTAAGCAATGGAAATGACATAGTAATTTCACACATGAACCATCTCAATAATTGAATCTTTTATTTTTTTTATTTGGGAATTTTTTTCTTAAAACATTATAAGGTCACATTCTTAATATTATTACTACTATTGTTTTTACAAAATGGGTTGAACCCATTCTTTTAGAATCTATCATGTCAAAATGAATCTATATATTTTTATTGATTTTTATCATTTATTGATTAAGTCTTCCATATTCTATTATTAAGAATAATAGTTTATCTTTATATTGGAGTGTTCATGTTCACATTAGATAGTGGTTTGAGTTATTCTAACCAATATTGTCTTTAGCCATGTTCACACCCACTCACTGAGTTAAGCTTGATTTGGAGGTTTGCTATAGTTTTTGGATTATTTTTTATATATGCACCTGTGATTTGTTTTTTCACTTATTTAGACAATTTCCTATATATAGATTGATCAGAACAACCATCTAATTTTTGTGAAACCAACTCAATAACTTGTTTAGTATGAACTCCTTGTAATTATCCTAGGTTATAAGAAAATATAGATATGGATTATATATTCACTTTGAGATACAATACTATGGAGACTATTGCATAATTATTTATTCTATACATTTAGTAATGTCTTAAATGTTGTGGTAATGGTGTTTATGAGTGTGATCATATGGTTTCATGAATTCATATTACACTCTAACATGGTATCATAACATCCTATATCACCCATTGCTCAACCTCTCTACCTTGGTTCCATCAACTGATTAGATCAAATTTGAAAAATTAGTTTTTTGTTTGTATGATTCTAGCATTTATTATCCATATTAGGATACACAAATATTGCTTATGTTTCTTCAAGTTACATCATCTCATAGTGTTTGTAATGTTGGTTTATATCAACCACAACTATATTGACATCAAAATCAAGCCTACATTCTCTTTGACCTCTCATACCTTGGTCACATCCACCGAGTTGCTTTTAGTATGACATTTACATTGGTGAAATTAGAATTGGCATCTAGCTCAATGTTGATCAGTCTTCAATGAATCCAAGATGTTTTTTTAGCAATCATCAATGAATCTTGAGATTGAAGCTTCATTAAAATTGGGAGAGTAAGATGCCAAGTCATTGTTGCAGCTCCTAGCCTTGGATTAATTTTTGTGTATTGGCTACATATACACTATATTTTAGTTTGGTTCTTCATTTAACTTGGAATTGTATAAATATCTATGATTGTATGTGGTTAAGTTCAATATTTATATTGGAACAAGCATAACAAGCTCACTACCAAGCCGGTTTGACATAACCAACTTCACCTTGACCTGATCCATCCCCCAACTTGACTATTGACCACTTCTCCACAAAAATTATATGCATTGAATAAGAATAATCTCCTAAAAAAATCACAACCAAGTCAAAATCCCTCTGATGACTTTATGCTCACCGTTTATCTATGACCCAAATTCATGCTCTGATCTTTACCACTATACCATCAATGGTCTCAAAATTTTTGCTATGTTAATAGTCTGCTATTGTTTTTCCTCCCACCATCCAAATCAGACTTTTTCCTTATCAATATCCATTTTTATAAGTGCATCTACAATCTACAAAATCAAAATACTATAGAGGATTTTGATGTGATTAGAGTAGACTGGCCTTTGGGAACTCACAATTAGAGGGGTTTTTTTATGTAATATAAAATTCTTAGCTTTGACTCCTCACAAGAAACATCAATGTTTCCAAATTTAGCAAAACTACTTCACAATCCCCTCACCTAGTGTTTTAAATTGAACATGAAATTTTTTTCAATACAACACAACACTTTGCATCAAATTTTTCACTCTTGAATCACTCCCTAAATTTTCAAAATCTATTTTTGCTTGCATTCTCACCATGTCTTCCTCACTACTTGCAGATTATAAAAGGTGTGATTTCAATAAGATGTGCTTTTTATTTTCATTGCTTCCTAGACTTTGCACTCAGATATGGACATTATTTTACAACATAGATTGTGGTTTTATTTTATTTTTAATTTTAAAAATAGTCTTCCAAACTTAAAATAATATCTCTTATCATGAAATTTTTAATTAATCTATAACCATTGTGGTTAGTTGAAGATAGAGGGTAAGGTTTGGTCTGATAGGAGGTTAGAGCCCCTCATACACAAAATACAAATTTTCTCGCTCCTTCTTACCTTTATTTTTTATAAGTCACCTTTTATTGAATTTGTACCCTTTTGACCTACATTTTCATCACACTTTGAAAACTCACAAACACATTTTTAGTGGAGTCCAACGTCCCATTTTTAGTGTCTTTTGTCCTCTTTTGTGCCAATATTTTTAATCACACATACATTTTTAGTGGTAACTGACATCCATTCTAGGGCTCAACTTTTTTCTCATTGGCTATTTTTTACCATTTAATGTCTTTAAGTATGGATTATTGTATGATTCAACCCCTAAAATCCTCAAAATACACCACATAGAAAACCAAAATGTAGATGCAGTTGTAGATAAAAGGATTATGAAGAATTATACTTGGTGATTTTATGAACTTTATAGATTAGAACAATATTATATGGTTTGCATATTTTAAAAAGGAATTACTTTATTTAATTCACCTCCATGTTTTAGATAGTTTTAATTATCACATTATACATGTTATGTCACCTAAGGAAGATTGGAACATTGTTTCATCATTATTTGGAGCGGTCACTTCACATCCCATTATTCCTCTTCCTTCTCCTCCCTCTCGTAGTGAGTATTTTTTTGATGACATTATTGATGTTCTTCCACCATTTTCTCATATTTGTGAGAATGCAATTCTTGATGATGATATGTATAAGTAACATTTTGAATATCCTCCATTTATTGGTTCTCATACTCTTTCTATTATTAGTGAGGACTCATTTCTTGAGGATGAGACACTTGTATTACCTCTTCCTACTTCTCATACTACATATTTATTTATTGGTGGTCACCTAGATGAGATATATACACCTCCTCCACATACTAATGTAAATTTTGATTATGTGATTATTTTTCCTATTATTAATTCTAATTTGATTGTTTATAATACCATGCCAAACCCTGAACAACCAATTGATCCTATGGCCTCTTTCCTAGCACTTCAAGAAGCACACAAGAAACTAATGAAATAAAATTCTTTTTTATTTTCCTTGATTCATAAAAAATATTCCATCATATGATCTATGTAGAAGAAATTAGTTGGTAAAAACATCAAACTAATATGTTGGACACTCATACCACTATTACTAGTCCACCATGTATTGTTATTGAATCTGATATGCATCCTCTTGATGCACTTTTATAATGTGACCTATCAAATCTTGAGTAACCCATTATTATTATTTTTATTATTATTAAAAATGATACTTTTTCCTACTATTTTTTCACAATATTTACATCCCACTCTAATTTCACCTCCATATATTCCTACTTATTTTGAGAATCATACCACTTCTTTTGGCTCATGCATGTTTCATTCCATGGGTCACACTAACTGACTTGTGGGCATTGGTAAGCATCTAAAAGGTATTATTACCCCTATATAGCCTTTTAATTTATTAATCAACATGGCATTGGTAATGATGTAGATGTTTATCTAGGATATTTTGATAGAGATCCATCATTCATTTATTCCACTTTTTGTAATGATATTGAGCTACATATGATATTTTTACACCTTTACTTAGGCCTAAGAAACCTGAGATTAAATTGGCTAGACATGATCCAATTGAAACTTTTTTAGATGTTACCTCTCATTATTATACTATGGACTTTTAACCCACTCATATGTAAGCATATTTATCTACCATTCATGTCCTTTTAGGTTGGATTTATGATTGTTCTTGGTAGTGTTGACAACATTCTTTAAGAGGACTCTACATGTGAGGTTCCTCCATCATATAGCTTATTCGACCACACATTTATCCTCCTATAATTTGATTCTTCCTAATTTTTTGTGCTCTCAATAGGTATATTTTTTTGGAGCCTAAATATCTCATTTCATAATTACCATCTACTACAATTTACTGCATTAGGAATTTTTTTCATCACTTGGTGATATTATTGTTGTATGGGACATTTTTTTTAGTCACATTAAGATTCATGGATTTTTTTTTCTTCATGTATGTATACTCTATATTGATCACTTTATTATTTAGTTTTTGACTATCCCTTCACCACTAGGGACATATTATTGAAATATTTGTATCTATATATTTGATGTTGATAGTCTCCTTTAGATTTTTTATGGAGATTGATCTCAATCTAAAGAGTAGATAATCTAGTTAAGCTCAGTGTCAACATTTCAATGTTTTGTAGTGGTATTGACCCACTCATAAAATTTTTCAAGTCACTACACCCACTTCAACATTATGGGAGGGGTGTGTGCATATATTGATTCAGGTGTTGTGCTTCTTATTAGCCCTTGACACACCACATCTTCCTTTTTAGGTAGTGGATTGAGTGTAGTATTTGTTAAATTGGATTCATTCCATCAAATAAACTTACTATAATATTGTGTTAAGATCATGAGTCATGATTCTTGGGATTCATTTTAGCATATGTTATATTATCCACTCTCGTAATGGTTCTACTAGTTTTTGGGTACCTTGTGGTCATACATTCCATTCATGGTGACTCTTTTTCCTAGTTTTGTGATCATTATTTTTTACTAAATGAGTTTTGTAAAGAGTACTAGTTCCTATTTAACTTTGAAATTACAACTCGACATACATTTATTTTTGTAAGATGGATAGGTTATTATAGGGACACTTTGTATTTCACTATGATTTTATACATGAGTACTTTATCAAGCCTAGTTATTGGGACCCTTTTAGTCTCTCTATTTTTTATTTTATCAGTCCTTATTCTATACTTAAGGGAGGGTGTTGGAGTGGTCATGTTCATACTGTCCACTAGTTTGAGTTATTTCTAAACTAGTTTTATCTTTATCCATGTTTACACCCACTCATGGAATTAAGCTTGGTTTGGAGTTTTGGTATAGTTGTTAGATTATTTTCTATGTGTGCACAAATAATATTTAATTTAATATATATTTAGACAATTCCTTGTATTTGGGTTGATTAAAACAACTAAGTGGTTTTTGTGAAACCAACTCAATAGCCTATTTAGTATTTATTTCTTGTGCTTCTCGTAGATGGTAGGAAGAGAGAAATAAAAATTGTATATTCGCTTTGAAATATAATAAAATGGAGACTATTATGCATAAATATTTATTGTGTATTTTATTTACAATATTTAAAACATTGTGGTAATGGTGTGCAAGAGTGATCCTATGGTCACATGAGTGCATATTACACTCTGGCACTTTCAAGCTTAAGATTCTAAATACAATATTCAACATAAATTTTCAATTCCTCATTTCCATAAAGGAAATGTCAAGCCATGAAAATAAAAAATTAAATTGTGAATATTTTGATTACAATAGATTATAAACATGATGAGAATTACCATAATCAAATTATCTATAATTTATGGTCATATTGAATGAGTTTTATGATAGCTACATGGGACATACCTATTCTATTGGCTGTGTTAGAGCTATTTTTTCTTTTAGATATTGGGATTCATTCTCTTAGTGTGTCAATTAAAGGTATTATTAATGATAATGAACATAGAAAAAAATAATTGTATCAATTTTAAATGTTAAATGAAGCATGTAACATGATATTGATCAATTAATATTTTATCAAAATATTCTTAATAAATCTTATCAAAAAAATTATTAATATAGTTCATTTTTTACTACTTCGTGCTAAAATAGACTAAAATAAATACAAATGTGGATAAATAAATTCAAGAATTAGCTAGGTCTCTTTTTTATTATAGAGAAAATTGATTAAGGGACTTATATCTTAAATACATTAAAAAAAACCTTTAAATATCACTCACTTATGTCAATTTGATACTTGAGTCATTTTAAGTTTTTCTATTTTATTATTTTGAGTCTTTCTTATTTTATTTAGTCATATTCTTTGATTGCATGTTGATTTTGGTATATTTTTCCTTTCCTTGAGTCATTTATTTTTTTGGTGTGTGTCATGTTCACACTAGTTTTTAAGTCCACCTTAGAAATTTTTTCTACCAAGGTGTGATTTAATATGTGCACATTTTTTTAGTCCATAATTAATTTTAGTTTATCCTAACATGTGTGATAAGGTTAAGTGTAACTTCAGGAATGATCCCACATTTTACTCCATCAATAATAATCACCCACTCACCTATTTATTTTCATATATAAGAAACCTTTAGACATTTTTAGAAAGGTAATGAAATATAGTCATATATTGAGCTAATGGAGATGTAATCTTAGAGAGTGTTGTTCAGGTGTAACTATTTATAGTTGCATACATGCACATTATATATTTTGTTAGTGTAATACAATGTGACTTTTTGGTGAATCTATTTCTCTCATATGATAATTTTGTATAGATGAATTTTTTTATTACTTATATTTATTGGGATATCCTAATCTATAATATGGTTAAAGAGTTATGTTAAATTAATTTAGTATCAAAGTTGGATCCGCAATCTCAATCTCACATTGTTTCAAATATAGTTATTTATTTGATTACATTTACATTATGTACAAATTTAAAAATTAATTTACAGTAAAAATATTTGTACCATATTTTATTTATGTGTTTACTTTATGTATCAGACATTTCCACTACATCAATATGTCAAATAAAGGAAATTTATACTTTTGTTTCACCTAAATTAGATACCATGAGCTCATTTTATAAGCCATGTAGCTCATGTTTTATGCAAATATAAAAATTTGATAAGGGTATTAATAATTCAACGGAGCCTAAAACAAATTTTCCAACTCAACTAATATGTTTTTCAAGATAAAATTTCACATTTGTATAGTATTGTACAATAAATTTTTAGCTATAATAATTATCTATAGATTGGATCTAAGTCTATTCAGAGGCTGATTATTTTTCATATTTATTATTTTTTGAGATATACATAGTTGCTAAATTCATCACTATCATTTGAGTTTTTTATTTTACCACACATAACACATTTAGACTTTTGGAGACATTGATTTATTTTATCCTCAATCCTTAGTTAAACAATATGAGGGGATGTTATGTACTATTATGTTTCTTATTTATTTGAGTATGTTATGCACCTTGTGTTTTTTTTGTATACTATGTAGATGCATAGGTTGGTATCAAAATTTAGAATAGTGATAATGATCCGTATTTGTTGGTATAAGAAATTAGACCTTGATCCATCTTTGGTGGTAAAAAATTGAAGATGAATAAAATAAAGGAAAATTCAAACCTAGTCAACTATATCCCTTTGTTATTATAGAGAAAATTGGTTTAGGGGGATATATCCTAATTACATTATAAGTCAATCATTTAAATGATCCAATGAATATCATGCACTTGTGTCAATTTTTCACTTGAGTAATTTTATTTATTTATTTTTCTTATTTTTGAGTCTTCTCATTTTGCTTGGTCATTTTCTTTGATTTCATGCTTATTTTGGTGTCTCTTTTATTTTATTGAGTCATTACTTTTATGCACTTATGTGTTGTTTTCGATTGTTTTTTCTTCGGGTGTCTTATCTATTCACGTTGACACATATCTTGGAGTCTTTTTTGTAAGGATCATTATGTATTATATATTCCTACATTGGGTGGAAATCATTAGTAGAATTATATTGATAGTAGATATATGAGCACACTATTACTATGCTTATCACTTATACATTGACATTATGGGTCTGAAGCACCAATGTGTTTATAGATATTACATTTATTATATTAGGATAATATCTCACCCCACTTTATTCATGCATCTTATTCACATTGGAATTTAATATATTTGGTATATTTTTAAAAAATATATTTATATTATTAGTAAATATTATTACATCAAGTCATATACTTGTCCCTTTCCATTCCACTCTTTCTTGTATTACTTATAGTTTAACATATTATTATTGGGATATCAATGAGATTTGATGAATATATATTTATATGATTACATATACATATTAAAAATATGATTTAAATGATTACTATAATTTTTTATTTTTATTTTTATTTATGTTACACATGGTACACATGATTACTTACTTTGAGATGATAATATAAAAACTCATACCTCACATCAAAAAGGGGAGAAAATAGTAAAATTGTTTTTATTTTATTGTACAATATGTCATAGGTTAAAATATTTCAACAAGTTATAGATATCAATATGTTATAGATCACTTTTAGATATTTTATTTTGTAGACAGAAAATAAATTTTATCACATGATAGGGTTAGTAAGATGCACATTTTTCATAGTTTTTGCTCATAATAGTATAAATTTAAGCCCAAGATAGTTTTAGTCATTTTCATACATGATAACGTGTTTTTCATACCACCACAAGTATTTATTAATATTTCTTATTTTAAAATTTTTAACTATTTCATTTGATTACATTATTATCAATTAATCAATACATTGATATACTTATATCATTCATGTTTTTATTGAAAATACACTTAGGAAGTTATCATTAGAGTATTGATGGAGCATTCACGCAAATAATGAAGATATATTTTTTTTGTTTATAATTTGTTGTAGATAGACTCTTACAGAATGTATTTTCTCTCCTTCTATCTTTCAAATCAATTTCATATTAGAAATAAATTATATCATAGCTTACATGAAATGGGGGCAACCAAAACAATAATGTTATCTACCATTATTTATTTTATTATGAAAAATTAGTCTTCATATATAATTTGGGTTAATAGTATAAAGTGAATAATTACATAAGTAATAATTCACTAGTTGTTATTTGGGTTACTTAGTAGAATATATTTGGTTGATGTGATATTGTCTGAGTTAAAATAATATTAGGTATATAGAATAGTTGTTATTTATAAAGAGCTAATTGTGGAGATATGAATCTCCATCATTATAGGGATAGTTTCTTATATATGTGTGTAATTTCTAAATTAATATGTAATATAAAAATATATAGTAGAATATAATATTCTTAATGTGTGTTTAATATCTATGTATACTGATGGAAACTGTACTCAAAATTATAACTTGTAGTTGTAATATAATTTTCTATGGGATAGGTAAAGAATACTCATATGAAATAACCTTAATTGTAACCACCTAATTGACATGTATATATTTAAGTAATATATGAAAGGTGGATGGAATGGCTCAAAGTTGTTGTATATATGGCCTACCCATTAACATGTCAAATGCACCTGCACTAGGTTCTACTACGAATATAGTGGCCACATGTGTTTGTCAAATCTATAGTGGAAGTGCAATATTCCCAATGGTTATTTAAACATGGCCACTAAAACTATGAATTATTATGTTGATTGAAGAAATGTGTTGCTATAAATAACCTAAATGTTGGATAAGTGTGATAGTGCACATGTTAATACTTGACCCATTGTCAATGATAACACTTTTAATATGATGATAATCAATGTAGGCTTATACAAAGAGTGCATATGAATTTGAATCATCATTGATAATATCCTACTTTGAGAAAGTGATGAGTGGTCTAGTTGGCATTGTAGTATGATACAAACCAATAATATTATGTAGGGGGTGTGCATTCTCTTTAGTTATGTGATAAGATGTAAGTGGTGGATATGCCTGATATATATAGTGAACACCTTAAGTGAATCTAACCTCATTAGATTTATATTTTAGAAATGGATCCAAAAATAATTTCATTACCTTAGCTTCCATTTATTAAACTTTAGGTGCCTCAGTAGGTGTGCCCACATCAATGATGTTGGCCTCTATCAAATCTTGTATCTTATGTCAAAAACTGATGCATGCATTTTCAATATGGCATGTTGTCCTATGATAGTCATGTAGTGCATTAGAATCATAAATATTTTTAAGAGGCATTGTCATATCAACCTATTTAATGGGAGGAGAGATATGACATTGTATTCTAATATTTATTGTAAAACATGTGTTAGTGATTCTTGAAAATTTCAAAAAACTCTCCATGGAGGATGTAATAAAATCAAGAAAGGAGGTGGCTCTGAAGCTTTTTTAACTATGGCCTTTTGATCAATCTTGTTTTTAGTGGACCTTAATTTTTATGGAGGATTATTAGAATGTTTAGTAGTTGAATATAATCCTCTTGTGTATTTTAATTTGCACATAGAGAGAAACTTGACTTCCCTTTGTTTCATTATGTGGCATAAATCTATGAATGTTTGAAACTTCTTAAACAAGATATCTTCATGTAATGCTAGTAGTAAAATATATTTGAATATATCTTGGAGATCTCTATCTGCTAAGGGGCTAGTCACCTTTTCCAATATAGTTTTGTATCATAAGATATAATATGAAATAGGCTCACTAGATTTTTGCTTAAGTTTTGCCACATAAGCATATGAGATCTTATCACTAATGCTAATTAAAAAGTCTTCTAAAACATATTTGTTAATAGATTGAATGCAGTGATGGACTAATTTGGAAGATCATAAAACCACTATAAGGCATATTACTTTACACTGCATGGGAAAAACTTAATAAGGAACTAATCATTAGACATATAGTCCAAACATATTATGTGTAAATCTCATATATTGTACTCTATGTCACCCTTAAAATCATACAAAGTAAGCCTAGGTGTCACAAATATAGATGGAAAAGGAGTTACCATTATGTGTTTTTCCAAAGGTATATGTAAAAGAACATGAGAATCCAAGGCATGGTATATTGTAGTAGAAGCCTACTGAAGATGTAACACCATAGCCTATAGATCATGGATCTCATGCATAAGGGATTGTACATCTGGAGAGGAGGAATTAACTTAGGATTTTATTCCATTTTATATTAAGAAGTTGGAAAACAAATAGTTGTATATTTTGAACCTTTAAAGAAATTTAATCTATGAAATATTGCAAGAATTAAATACTTAAATAAATATAATATTTTAGAACTAATATTTGAGCATATAAAATGAAATGATACAAACCCTAATAACATATATGTCTAGGGTTTGAGAAATATTCAAAGTGAGTTAGGATCACTAAATGATTGAAATTTTTAGGTTTATAGAGTTTAAGCCCTTGGTTGTTAAAGGGACCAAGTACAATAAATCAAGGTATATATTATGCAATCAATATAACTACTATTTTACAATATAATTGACTTAGTTTGACCTTTCTAAAAATAATAATAAATGATGAAAAAAAGTACTTAACTATAAAATGACTAAGATAGAAGATTTGGAGGATAAAAACTAGGACATGAGATAATTTGAGTGTTGTAGGCATGATTCAAGTGTCAAAATGCTTCCTAGATAGTAGTACCCTAACCGAATAATATTCCAATAGTGTTAGTTTCCTCATTTGGAGCTAGTGTCCTCTATGAATAAATGATTTAAGATTATCAATAAACATATGTAAGAGTCTACCAAGCTTATTCCTATAAACACAAGTTTTGATTCCCTATCAATGAACTATTTTGATTATTTTTCATGTAAACCCTAGACATTCATGTTGTTAGGGCATCTGATTGGAACAAGTAGAAAAGTGTTATGTTAGTAGGGTGGGATAAACATCCTCAACACCTCACTATGAAGAGAGTTTCCTACATACCAATAATCTAAATAGGGATCAAGCTTGATGTAGTTCTCCCCACCTAAGTGCTAGTGTAATGTACAACTGAAGATAGTATGCATGATGGTTTGAGTACTTTGAGTGAATCTTGGGACTATAAATCTATGTATTTTGAGCTCAATATTATTGTAAATGACTATATGTATAAGTAGGAAAGAATAGGGATTAAAAACCTTGATTGTGAACAACTTGTTTTGAGTTATTTGTGTTATTACATCTATTTTCCATCTAGTGAATAAAGGGATAAAAGTCATATATATACTAATCCGATGCTTGTGCATGTCTTAAAAGAGGTATAGTCTAACCTTAGGTGGTTTTTGATTTGAAAATATATTTTTAGTGATAAAAGGTGGGAAAAGGACAATAAAACCCAAACTAAACTATTATCTAAGTTATGACACTAGTGTGTAGGTTGCAAAACTTAAGGTCCCAATGGCTAGGATGGTTAAGTGAGGATCTGTAACAACCCCTCAAGTTTAAATAGATTTAGATTAATTTTTTTAAACTAAAATAATTATTATATCAACATTAATGATCCATAAATAAATGCATAATTTAAGATAAACTATGTTGTTAACCTAAAGGTTAAGTGTGTGATTCATTTAACTAGTCATAAATATAACATATGCTATTTTTTTTCATAAGTTCAACAATATAATGTACAATAATAATCTAAGTTAATAATTTAGCCACTAATAATTAAGTCATACAATAAATAAAGATAAATTACAACTGATTGTTGTTATGATACAAATTACATCAAATAGTACAAGTATACAATATTACATATTTGAATAACATATTATAATTATATAATGTTGCATACAACATATGAGTCTCAAATAACTCATTAATAACTAAAATAATCATGAGTAAAGATTATATTAGTTAATTATTATAAGGGGAGGGAGAGTATCATCTGAGTGATTTTCCACACCAATCATGGACCATTTATCCCCTCTATAATCTCACAACAAGGGAATGGCCCTCCCTTCACAAATGGGCAAATAGTGATAGTGAAAAAGTTGAGAAAGTTAACTAGAAACTTATGTGCTATAAGATAACTATCACATGAAGCATATTATAAAAAAATACATTCTAATATGATATCATGCAATACATGCAAACTAAATCAGATAGGTGAGATGACAATGTTCAAACCATAAACATTACTTTGTCCAAAGTTTTAATATAGTTTTTCCATATCTCAAGATCAGTCAGATTCACACACAAAACTCAATTGAATAACTCCAATCTACTTTTTAATGTCACTAAGTATGTGAATCCCATTACATATAATTATTTAATGTCAATAATACTAGATAAACATAATAATGCTTAAATCCATATAATTTAAACATATAAATATTTACACAATGAATGTTATAGTATGTACTTATTTAAAATATCATAACCTTTCTAGTAATACATTACGAACATCCAAAAACCATAATTAGAAAATAAATATTTAATTATCCCTCATTAATCAAACAACCGATTCCATTTTAACATAAAAATAATAGGATTAATATTTACTTTAGAACTAGAGTTTAATGATCATTTACTTATAAAAAATTTTAACTTAGGTTTAGATTTATAATAACTACTGTTATCAAACATAAATAAACCCTTGTCCCTATAATAGTCATATAACCCTTAGAATTCACTTATAAAAATTCCAACAAATATACTATTAAATAGTCATATATTAATTACCAATACATTGTACAATGTTTTAATTTAAAAACAACTTCAATCTTAATTCAAGATAATTATAAATCAAAATTAATCCCATACAAGATCAAATTTAAACTTGATAACATATACAAATCATACCAAATAATTTTTTTAATAATGAATAATCACTTCATTTACATATACAACTTGACTTCATACTTGTGTGTGGGTGTGTAAAATATGGGGACAAAATTTTTATTTTTATTCAAACTACTTCCATATAATAATAATTAGTTCAATTTTATTTCAAAACACAAAATATAAATTTCATATCTTCATGAATTTAATTAATAGCTTCAAGCATGACTATCAATAGTTGGTTTACTAGCTAACTAAAACATTAGAGTATTCAAAAGTAACAAAAAAAATGAAACGATTTTAACTTTTTAAACCATATAATTAGTTACTCATTTCAACCATTGATGCACCTATAGTATATAGGCTAGGTAATAAATTATAACAAAACATAGATCTGTTTCAACCATTTATATAATGAACAATTGAAAGAATGTTTATTCAAACCATGAATGAATAAAAAAAATATTACTCAATTTATTTATTCCTAATTGAGTTTCCATATTTCCCATTGATCAATCATTAAGTCAATACCCTTGTTCAAAATCTATATATTAAATAGTCAACCAAAATATGTCTTCATTCAAACATATACACAGTTGTCTAACCAAATAGGGTCAAGATTTATTTAAACATAGTCTTATATTAGTAGAAAAAAAAATTAATAGAAAACCCTATCAGTGATTCCCTCACCAAGAAACAACCACACATCACACATCCCCAAAAAGGTAAAATGAGGGTCTATTTATACTCGGCCTTGTGGAGGGACAAATCCTTCCATAGAGTCATTTATAAATGATCATTATGAATAACTTTTTTATATATATCACAAGTATAAAAAAACCTAACATATGTAATTATAAATCTTAATTTGAATCCCAATTTTATTATTTCAAAATACTTGAACCAAACTATCAAACCCTAGCAAGATCAACAAGAAAAAATGCTATGCATAATCCCGTTTAAGCTAGCCATTTATATTTTATAATAACTAAAGAAGGGTTCATTTGAATCAAGTAATTATATAACTAGTTGTGATTAGATTCAATTTTTTTAAAATCAAACACATAAAAGTACCAACCCTATTTTTTATTTATCCTGAATGCCACTTTCACTCAGTTGTATATAATAAAAGGGGTTTTTTGTATGTATGTGGCCCTGTGGATGGGTCGTACCCATCCTTAGGGCCTTGTACATAAATGTCCTTATTTTTTTATTTTTATTTTTATATATAGGAAAACATTAAACCCATTACCAAAAAATCAATGTCTTATTATTCTATATCAAGTCACATCTTAACATGGAAAACCGAAAAAATAATGTAATACAAACCCCACCTCAAATGCAGAACAAGATGTTGAAAATTAGAATTATTCCTTCCTATATTTCCTTGTCCTATCCACTTCTCTCTTCTCTATTTTATATTCCACCTTCATCTCTCCTTTATCTCCATATTTTCCCAATGTACATGCCAAAATCTTGACATGCTTATTTCTTCCAAAATCACAATAGTCTAGTTAACCAATTGAAACCCATAATGACCATGCCATGGAACAAACTAAAGTCAATGTGTTTCCTATAATGACTCAAAGGGTCTAGAAAAAGAATAAAAAATAAATCTCTATTCTCTCTAGTATTCCCATGTTAATAATTATTTAAACATTAAAAAACTAAATGATGGTCCTTGACTCAAGAAATGCCACTTATTTAACATGAAAAATGATATGGTTCAAAAGTATTTTGAGTTAATATTTTATTATTTTTGAGAAACTAGTGTTTAGTTCCTAAATAATAAGGGGTCTAAAGTAAGGGTAAAAATCTAGTTTTATATGGTAAAATTTGGATTTTTGTCAAGTAAATTACATGAGGAAGGGAAATAAACCTATCTATAAATGGGTTGAAATGGATGATTTAGGAGTTAGAAATTGAGATGTAGGACTAAGATACTATCTAAAATCTAAATCTGGGCTTCATTATATGGTTGGATATAAGTGCCAAAAGTGGATAGGAGTGGTATTGGTGATTTAGTCCACCTCTACCAATATTTTCTTAATTATTTTAGATATTTGGGTTTTGTTCACCAGGGAAGTGTGAGCCTATGTACCAAATCATAGAGGCTAAAAGTTGACAGAGCTCATTGTAGGTTTGATTTAATATCCAAAACCCTGTATTCATCTACACATGCAAAAAAAAATTCATAAAAAAAGGGAGAAAAAACTAGGTTAGGGAAAGAATGATCACATGATCTAGAACCCCTAATATCCTAATCATTGTTTACATTAACACTCACGCTAGGGTCTGATATCCAATATTTCTTCCTTAGGGAACATGCATAATCAATGGACATGATAGATGAAAGAGTGACTTTCACCTAGGCCCTTCCTTGATCAAGCATGCAAGTGTATGTGTGATGAAAAATGTTAAGATATACTATTGACTAATTTTTAATTATGTAATGTGCTAAAGTAGTAAGTGCTAGATATAAAATTCCTTATGGATTCCTTTAAATAAGAGACTCTTTATTTCAATTTATAGAGCTTTATTTTCATTTGGCCAACATTGGAAAACTTAAGGATGAAGCTAAGAAAGGGGATAAGACTCATTAAGCAAAGGAAACTGACTGTTGGAAATCAAAATGGCCTTAGACAAGACCATTGGAAATGGACACTAGTGGTACCAATGTTATAGTCTAACCCCAATGCTCCTATCTTATAGTACCGAGACCTAAGGGGATGGAAAGAGGATAGAAAACCTAACCTGGCTAAGGTGGAATGCCTATTTGAAAGGCTTGGGAAGATTGAGATTAGGTAAAAAGGTGAATTAAGCATAGAACAAGACCGAAATGAATAAAACAAAGGACATGGATTAAATGTGAACAAAGATCATATTCTCTAGTTGGAGTCTCCTATGAAAGGACTATGGAAAAACATGATATGTGTGGTTACTTGACCAATTTAGGGTGTATACATTTGCCCCATTTTATTCTAGTGATTTAATAAAATGAAGTAATAAAGTAAAATAAATAAAATAAAATACATACCTAAACCTACTTGTGTGGAGATAAGTGTGCTGAAAAAGGGTCCAACTCACTTCTTAGCTAGGGAAGTGGATAGAGAACTAAATAGTGCTTGGATAAAGAAGGAATCCTTGGAATGGATGCCCCATATACCAAATCTAAAAGTGGAATCTATATAAAATGGATAAGGAAGGTAATGGTTACCCCTTGTGCTGAATCTGACATGAATGAGAAATGCTCAGAGGACCAAAAACAATGTCTATCCTCTATCCCACATAAACTCATGTAATCTAGAATGTGTGCATAGAATATATATACTATAAAGAGAAAAATATATCATGCCCCCACTATGAACAATCTGAAATGGAACTGAGAAGTGATCAAAGGCCCAAAACCAATACCTATCCTTTATCCTGCACAAACTCATGTAGTTTGGGTTTGGATAATGCTATGGACCAACCAATGCAGATGATCATATGGTCCAATGTAGTGATAACTTAGGTATAGTTGGGTGTAATCTAAAACTTTGGTAAATGTGCAAAAAGAGAATGGAATGTCTTGCTATTCTAATTTGTATAATCCTAGATGGTGAAAAACATGAACATCTATGCCATACCCTCAAATATGGTATGAGTGATGCATATGTATAATCTAGAAATCTATATAACCACATGTAAAACGAACTATCATGCCATGTTCCATGTGCAAAATTGGAGATCAAAACAATGTGCTCTACATTATGCCTATAATCTTCTATATAGTCTTATAGCTATGCCATGCTATATGAAGCTATATGTATGAGGCATGTAGTAATGTACATGTACCCAAATATACTATCTAGTCTAAATCTATATTGAAGTCAGTATGAATCCATATAATCTAAACCATTGTATATCTAACTAATCTATGTATTTTTAAACTGAGGGTATGCCCCTTTGAATGTCTTGAGTAATGTTGAATAACCCATTTAATTTGAATCATTGTATGTCTTGATTGATCTAATCTAAATCTAATAATCTAACTATTGGATGTGTAAAAATCATGGTGTATCTATAATCTAAAGGTGTATCCCTCTAAGTGTCCTAAGTAATACTTAGTGACCCATGTAGTTTGAATCACTGTATATCTTGACTGATCTGAATTGAATATGATAATCTAAATACTGGAGGTGTATGAACCATGGTGTATCCATCTATGAGAGTGGATATGCATGCTGGATAAGTGTAGGAATAAGAATAGTAATAATGATGCCCCCTTTTAGGGAAAGGGATGAGATCTATGATAGAGAAGGTTAAGCCAAAAGTGATGACTAGTGGCTTAATGATAGCAATGAGGTTGGTATAGTTTGGATTTATTGAGAAGTTTATTGATTGATTAGACTAAGTAGTTTTGAAATTTGAATGAGATTTTGATTGGTTAGGCTAAATTGTTTGATAGTTAAATGAGTCTTTTACTGGTTAAGACCAAATTGTATGTCTATGTCAAAAATTGGTCTAGAGATGTGTGTGCCATAGTAAGTAGATGATGTAGTAAGAGAGTGAGTCTCATGTGATATCAAAGGTATCATTGTTATCATTCTATGGAATAAAATATTTTGTAAAATGGAGCTACAGGGTTGAAGGTATAAGACAAATGGTATTTTGTTTTGAATGAGAAAGTTGTTTGATATAGGAGAATTGGATTGATTTTTGATTCATTTGTGCATTGACTAGGTTGAGATTTGGAGCTCTAGAGTAGGAGATATGCCAAGGAGACTAGAACTTGATGTGATCTGATTTAAGTAGTTGGCAACCCAGATTGAGGCTGGTGGGGAGATTACCCTAGTAAGTAGCTGAAACATGTGATTTTTGCCTATTTGAAAGCTTATTTTTGATGTTTTTGAGCTGTTGAAGTGTTTTAGGAAATTTCCACTAGTTCCAGTACTCTTGTCTAAGAGTAAGTGCTCCTATCTAGTGTTCATCACTACTATCTAAGTTTTGGCATTGTTGTTTAGTGCTAGTGTCCTTTTATAGTGATGTTACCTACTAGGGCTAGTTTTTTGAGTTTATAAGTTGTTTCCTATTTTTGTGTAGCATAGCTATTTTATTTGGCATGGTTGACAAATATATATGTTATTTTTTGGTGATTTTTTAGGGTGAGGTATGGATGAGGGAGTTTTATAGAGGCTAGGTGATGGAGACCCTAATATTATTACCTTTGTCAACTAATGGGAGAGCTGTGATGGATAGGGTAGGGTTGGGTCATGTGTGTGACCTATGCACTGTGTAGTGGAATAGATATATGATTACCACCTTATGTGAGAGGTGGAATGTAGACACATGTACTTTCTATCTTCCTACTAGAGATATTACAATTACTTTAGAGGATATGTACCATATTTTTCATTTTCTATTTAGTGGATGGTGGGTAACATTGTCAAATGACATAGGCATGAATGTTATTGATTGTGCATCCTTGTATTTTGTTGGTGTGTCCTTAGACATACATAAGAGAGGCAGTGATAGTGATGTATTATTTTTAGTTATCGTGTAGTTGAGTGTTATGCATTTATAGAAGTGGTTGGCCATATTATTGGTTTCATTTGTTGCTATGGATGGGAGTGGGGTGTCAATTGCATACGAGATGCATAGTATCATGTCTAGTATAGAGGTGTATGGTACTATGTTCTCATGGGGTAGGACTATGCTCTCTCACTTATATAAGTACCTTTATAGGTTTACTCAAGAGGCATTTGGTGGTGGTGTGAGTGTGACTACGTTATTGCATTATTGGGATTATGAGCACATAGTAGTTGTATAGTCAATGGGATTACTAAAGGAGAGGCGAGCACCTCCATAACCATTTAGAGAATGATGGATGAGGGTTTAATAGAGTGATTAATAGTTAAATCTAGTTTTTATGCTCATTTGTTTGATAGGGATACTATAGTTATAGCTACATATGTTAGATCAGTGAAAGAGTGAGAGAAATGAGTGGGTTGAACTAGATAGGCATGGGATGCCTCCACTTGATTATGGATCTGTGAGTACATGGATTATGGATGAGTACATAAATATTTAGAGTTAGTATGTAGACTTGCATGAGGATCATGGGTAGTTATTAGAGTAATATATTCATCATAAGAGGCATTCAGGAGCTTAAGGAGGTACAGGATCATCAAGTGCTAGGCTAGACTATGGGACTAGTATTAGAGGAGAGAGAGAGAGACTAAGAGTGAGGGAATGATGCCCATTGATGATTGATCATATCTTGATATGGTGTATATGTTTTGAAAACATTGATATATATATATATATATATATATATATATATATATATATATATATGGATATTGTTTTGATTTTAAATCATGCATACTATGTTATGGGATTTGAAGTATGTTTATATATTTATTGCCTATGGTTATTTTAGAATTAATTGATTTGGTATTGATGTTAAGGCTACATATACTTTGGTAAAATTGTACTTTGGATGTGTGATTTGATTGTTTTGATAAGTGTGATGCTAGGTTTTTATTTCTATTTTTACCTAAGTAAAGAAATTTATTTGGTTTGTAATTATATGTGAGAAATTTTTTTATTGGTTTTATAATTAGTAGGACATTTTTGAGATAAATTGAGTTGGTTTGAGATTGGTAAATCTTTTGGATAAGTTGATTTGGTTTGAGATTGGTAAATTATTTGGATAAGTTGAGTTGGTTTAATATTGGTAAAATAGGATTTGGTAAGATTTGGATTTTTGATAAGCTAGTTTTTGGCTATGGATAGTTATTGGGAGTTAAGAATGTTAGTTGTTAGTATGTGTGGATTTAAGATAACACAATGTGTGTATTACTTATCTGAGAGTGGCTCAAGAATACAAAGGCTAGCTAGACATCTGGCTCCATCATTGCCTTGCTAAGTGAAGCTTATGAACTAAAACTAGTATGACTATGTGTCCTATTACTCTATGCTATATCACTATATAAATCTTGTTGGCCAACTGAATAAATTCCCATACTACTCATGCTATGTAGGAACATGCTCTATATATGATACTATCTATGATACACTAATTATAGCTATACTTAGAGATTTTGAAAAATGTAACTTTATTGGTCATGCAACTAAATCTATGTGCTGTGAATAAAGGTCTTTTATCCATAATCATATACTTTATGGCCTCTGTTATGATGTGTATGACTGAGCCATAGATTGAGCTAGAGTTGAAACCTATGATGCAAGCTCATTTAATCTCAACCATAATGGATTGCTATGTGATATATGACTCAAAAAAATCTGGTCATAGTGAATATTTATCATGAGTAGTAATCTGTGATGTGGGTTCAGTTAATCTTAACTGTAGCAAATTGCTACATGAGGTAAGACCTAGAAAATCTAGTTACAATGAATATTTATCATGAGTAGTACTTTACTATAGTTCCTATGACTTTGATAAATATGTATATGGAACTACACTATGTACTCCTTGAAATACACTACTATATGTAGGCTATTCTTACTATATGGGTTTCCAAACCTTCTAAATAGATGGAATAAGAGATCTCCTATGAGGCTTTATCCTAGAACCCACATTCATCCCATGATGAGTGATCGATGATTCCTATGAAGGAATGTCCTTGGATGACTTAATTATGGGTGAATGAGGTCTATGGTTCCATGGTAGAGGAGATCTCAGTTCCCCCCATGTGAATACTATGATGCCATTATCAACACATCTATTAATTCAATCCCTAAGTCCATAAAAATCATTATCTCTGTGTCCATGGATATGATGATAGTTGTAAAAGGGTCGATGTGGATATCAATGTAATAGATGTGGATCTCATTGATGGGTAGAAGGTAATGTGATTAAACTCCTATCTAGTAGTGTTGATAATATGATAGATGGGCTATCTTATTCTGAAACAAACTGTAGTGGTGCCTTAATACTATTCTCTATAGTGCATACTATAGGTTGTACTTTGGAGACTAGCTCTCTATTCTTAACTGGTTTCTTTTATAGTTTTGGTCTCCTATCTTGTTTAGGACATGGTGGATCCTGTGTGCTAGGAGATGTAGATGAAGATTCTGCTATGAAATATAGAGTAATCTGGTCAATGGAATCTTTCTCAATTAATCCCAATTTCTTTTCCAAAACTAGAAATGTATAGTATCAGTGTCTAAAAGAAGACTATATCTAATATAGTATATTCTTGAGGAGAGGTTGGTGATTCCCCTTAATAAATATATGCTAAATATTTAAATTTGTTGGTTTGTATATCAATATTAACATGTGATTCTTGAATCCTAAGATATAATCACTAACTAGCTTTGAAGTATTCTGATGTAAAGTTGTAAGTTTTTCATATGTAACATGAGGGCCTATGTTTGCTAGGTAATGTCTAAGAAATACCTCCTCTAAGTCATCATTTGTGTGTAAGGAGCCAATAGGGAGTAGATAAAATAACCAATTCTATGCTTCCCCTACTATTGTCTGCTGGAATAATTTCAATAGAATCAAAAGACTCACATGAGATGGCAAAGCATTCTGAAAGGCTTGAAGGTATTCAAATGGATCTCTAGTTCCATCAAAGTGAGGCAATGATGGTATCTAGAAATGCTTAGGCAATGAAGATTTTATGAATGTATTTAGAAGTGGGCTACCATGTAGATCATTATCATCCATACAAGACTTATAATCCTAATTTTCCAAGGTAAGGAGATGTACTTGGTGTTGTAATTCACTAACTACATGCATTAAAGAGGTAATCTCTTGGGATGGTACATTATTATCTTGAAGTGGTTCATTTAATCATTGAATTTGATTGTTAATTTTAGCCATGGGAATGCTACATTTAGAAATTGGATCATAAAGAGGGGGGTGTGCTCACTTGAACCTTGGGAATAATTGTAACTTGGACCTTACTAAAGGGATGTGGGCTACCATTCTCTTTAGATGAAGAGTGAGAACTTAGGTTATACTATAGTGAGGGGTGGCCTTGGGAGATTCATTGGTATCTTTATGTTTTAGTGTATCACATTTTAACTAAGTGGAAGATGTGATATTAAAAATTAACATGTGTATTATTTGAAATATAATCATAAATAGAAGTAGAACAAACATTTGGAAGTGCATTATGGTTGAGAGGAGTGAGAGAAGAGTTAGAAATATGAGATGCATATTCTTCTTGACTATGTGCAAAATAATCATCATTGTTCTATGCATTGTCATCATTGGAATATTATTCATAATCACTCTCATTTTCATATTCATTTTGTATGTTCACTATCATACTCATTATCAACTTTCAGTGTAACTAGGGAGAGGTGTAAGAGAAGAATTTAATTCTTTTCTAATATGAAATAAAGTATCATTTGAAATTGGAATATCATGTATCTCAATGTTATCCATGGATGGAGTACATCCATTATTTTCATGAGAATTAAGATAAATAGATTTATCATTTGGATCTTCTTTAGACATAGTAGAGTTAAGAACATGAAATGTATCAGTTTGAACTATGCAGTGGTAATTTTATTCTATTGCATTTAT
>JARHVA010009766.1:0-7500 GCA_037957365.1 Torreya grandis
CCTATAATTATTTTTTATCAAATTGATTTAGTCAAATTATTTTTTGGTCAAATTACTAACTCAAAATTATTTTTTTGATTTACATGCCAACTATCTCGCATTCAAAACCCTAGTTGTCGATATTTTATGACACTTGACTTAGCTAATCTTTTGTCAACCATGGTCATGTGACCAATTGATTTATATGTTTTTAGGTATTCTAGATGCATTGGTGTGGTCCATTTATTTTTTTAAACTTCCTATTATAGTTTTTATTTAAAAAAATTAATAATAATGTTTAGATAATTATTTCTTATGCAACACTTGTGACACTTAATTTAATGTAATTTTTTACAAATTTTTCACATTATTTTGTATATATTTGAATAATAATTTTTTTTACACTATAAATTTTCTTTATTATCAAATAGAGTGCAAATTCACATTTAAAAATATCATTTTAAATTTTTTTAGTGTCGTAATGTCCAGTTTAAAAGGAAGTTATAGCTTCACCTAAATTTATGCTAGATAAATCTCAACTACTTAATGTATCTAATTATAATATATGGAAAATTTACATTAAGCATAGTTTATGTCTTGAAAGTTGTGAAACATTTTCACTAGGATGAAAAAAAACCCCATTAAGATGACATGTTAAAATTGAGCTTATAAATGTGTTTTAACATAAATCATAAGAAGCCATGTTGATTATTTTATAGAGTGTTAAAGATGATTTCCTACTCCGCATCAATAATCAGGAGTCTCCCAATGATGTATATAAAGTCCTTAAGCCTATGCATGAGGGCACTCTAATATCTAGGATAATTAAGCTTATTCTTGAATTGCTAAATACACTTATGAAAGGTGATGAAAACATTGTTAATTTTATTACTAAAATAAAAAATATTAAATGTCAGTTAGAAAGTTGTGACTGTAATCTTATTCAAAATAAGCTTTTGTATTTCATTAGTCAATTTAATATTCATTAGAAAATTTACAATTTCATTTCCATTCTCAAATCAAAATACCAAATAAAGAAAGATATCCCTAACCTCACTACTTTATTTGCACGTTTGATTCAAAAAAAGAAAGTGATGTCAAATTTTGATTCTAAAGAGAATGCCACTTAGGCACTTCTCACTCTCAATATTTTTTCTAATAAAAATAAGAATTAGAAATATAACCCTAATTAACTATAAATGGAAAAAATGGAAGCAATAAATCTAGCAATAAGAATCATAAACCTAAGTTTAATGGGAATTATAATTTATGTGGAAAATTTGGTCATAGAAGGGAAAATTGTTATAAAAACAAAGATATATATAATCATAAAAACTCTAAAAGATAAAGGGAATAATTCTAATCAAAACCATTTGGATAATCAAAACCATAATAAGAATAAAATTCTAATGTTGTTGCTTTATATACTGCTTTATTTGCTTCTGATGAAAATAAATGGATTTTAGGTAGTGGTGCATCGCATAATATGACTTGTTTATCTCATACTAAATATATTTCTTAAAATATATATGTAAGACATGATTCATTTGTAGAAGCTACTAAGCAAAGAAAATAAAATTTTATAAAGGTTGTTATTAGAGATGTTTTCCATGCACCTAAACTTTTTTTTAAAAAACTATTTTATTATCAACTTATAAATGATAATTTCATTGTCAATTTTCTTAAGGATAACTAGTCTATTAGAAATCAATCTAGTTTCCTGATTGTTGAAGTTATTTAAAAAAATGGTTTATATATAATTTCTACTTCTTTTACATGTTGTCTTTCATTGCATGACAGGAATGAATCACAATTATAGCATGAAATATTAGGACATGTTAATTTTATAAGTTTATATGATATGTCTTATCATAATATTGTTGTTGGTCTTCATTATATTTCATCTCATCATGAATCATGTGAGGGATGCTTAGATGATAAGCAACATACTAACCCTTTTCATAAGAATCATGATGTGAATTCTTCACATCCTTTAAAAAAAATTCATAGAGATGTTATAGTACCCCTTGAAGTTACATATATTAATGGTTATTTATATGTTTTTACTTTTATTTATGGTCATATTAGAGTAATTTGGTCGTATTTTATAAAGAATAAATTTGAAGTATTATCTAAATTCAAAGAATTTAAAGTAGTTGTTGAAAATATTTCTAATTTTTATATTAAGATTTGATAATGGTGGTAAATATATTAATAAATAATGTGATTATTTTTTTATTAGTTATGGTAATCAAAGGGAACTAATAAATCCCTATTCCCCACAACAAAATGGTATTGCTAAAAGGAAAAACTAAAAATCGCACCATTATTGAAATGGATAGAATAATGTTGCATTATGAAAATGTTCTTAAGTTATTATGGGTCGAATACATGAATAATTTTGTGCATATTATAAATAGAGTCCCTACTAAATATTTTCATCTTTCTAACCCTTTATAAATGTGTTCTAAAAATAAACCCAATGTGACTTATATTAGGATCTTTGACAGACTTGCTTCCATCTTTATCCTAAAGCTAAAAGAAAGAAACTTGATCCTACCTATGATTCATGTATCTTTATAGGTTATGGAGGTAAAACTAAAGGATTAAGAGTGTATAATCAGTCTCAAAGAAAAATAATTGATAATATTAATGTTCTTGTCCTTAAAAAAAAAATTATCATCACTTTGTATAAGCCCCTCAATATTCTTCATTTGATGAACCTAGCTCTCATGTTTCTCCTTATAATGAAACAAAAATCTCTAGAGGAAGTTGATCCTTTGTTGGATAACTTATAATTTGAGGAACTTGTTGAGTTTCATGTTCACTCTAGAATACCTAAATGGGAAAAATCCCTAACCAAATCTTCTAGTCTTAATAATATTAATAAATTAACTAGAAGTTAGCATTCTTATCATGTTTTTGCCTAATAAGGGGATTGAGGCAATAAAGAGGGAAAATATCATTTTTAGTTTTGGAGACCACATAAAGCTAGTAAAATAAAATAAAAAAATTGGGGGCATCTAAATGAAAACTAGGTTTAGCAAGGAGAGGTGGTGTGTTCTAGAATAATAAAGGCCAACCTTAGTTAATATTTTTCAAAAGCTCTAGGTGTTGAGACTAATAATGTGGAAAAGCTAGAGTGGCCCTTTCAAGAATTTAAATTATGGATAAGAGAGGTTGGAATGAGTTGAATATTGAATGATACTCTTTATCATTAATGATCTAAATTCAAGGGGTGTAAAGGTTTAGAAAATAAGATCTATCCTTGATGAAATTCAAATGGTAAAGAATAATTTTGGGTCTATCTTTTTTAGGCATATAAAAAGGGAAGGAACTTGGATAATGGATTGAGTAGCTAATGAATCAGTGTTGCTCAAGGAGAAGGACAAGGTTGGATATAAGGATTGGGTTTCTAATTTCCTAAAATAGGTTCATATTTTTTTAACTAAATATGTGAGAAGTATTATATAATCATTAGGTGATTTTGTGGAAGATTTGAGAATATTTTAATGGTTTTATGGGATTGATAGTGGGCTTATGATATCTATAGTATTTTGGTGAGTGATTATAAGTTTTTTATGGAGTTTATTAATTTTTTGTGCTTTAACCTTCTCCCTTTCTAGATGATCCTATCATATGTCTGGGTGTTTATTCAAAGTTTTAATTTGACTTGAATTTTTTAGAGGCAGCGGTCATTGGGATAGGATCCAAGTGTGAGGCAGAAGTCTTAATGAAGGAATAATTAGGAATTGAGATATGAATTGTGAAGAATGTGAAAAGAGTGGGTTATGAGCATGTCTAAGAGGGATCTATAATTTCATAGTGTGTAAAATTTAAAGTGTGTGAGTTCCATGTCTAGGTCATTTATTTTAGTGGTTCAACAAGATGTGAGAAACATTTGGTCCACAATAGGTTCATGGCATGGAGAAGTGAATTGAAAATAATCATAGGTAGATATGAGGGGTAAAAATGGACAAACAAAAAGGTATTAAGTAAGAGCAAGGATCATTGGTTAAGAAGTAGGTAGAATAAAAGGTTATAACCCTAAATTGGAAGACTAGGGAGGCAAGGTCTCCCAATTCACTAAGTGTATCAACAAGGAGATTAAAAATCCTTTTATGAGGATTTGGATGAAAAAATGTGTGAGAAAGTGGTTAGTTTGGAGTAGGTTAAAGGGAAAGATATATCTAAAGTAATGAAATCCTTTATGCTTAACCCCAAGTAATCACTTGGTATATTAATGTGTTTGATGTTGCACAGGCCATTAGTAGTGTGAATTTGATTTATAATGTTGTTGGCTCATTTTATCTCCATAAATAACATCATAACATTTAAGCCATTTTACATTAAGTGGGGATGGTATTAGAATAACACTACCATGCCATTATGGATGGTTTTATCAATTTGTATAACAACATGTCCTTTTTAGCATATTGACCAGGGACCAATCTCTTAAAATATTGTATGTTTATCCCTCTTAGGTGTTTTTATTTTGAGGGTGATGGATAGGGATAATAAATACAAGATTTGGTAGTGGGGATGGTTTTAGAGTTTTAGAGAAGCCCATGAATGTTGGTTTGGTGTCTCTAGGAGTAGAGGTGATAATTATTGACTAATTTGATTATTTCTTTCTTTTTCCCCTTGTGCATGTAATTTTAGATCTAATTAGTTGAGGGGTCCTTTTATTGTGTTTTGATGTACTCCATGCATGTATGGGTCAATCCAAGTGGTATAATATTTACATTAATATATAAATAAATGTGTTTTTTCTATTTTTTATGGCCATTAATGGTCTTTCAATCCCCCTCTAATAGATAGTGATTTAACTTATTTGGGAATAATGGAGTTTTATTCCTATTTTAGTTAAGGATCTAGATTTAATAAATTAGTATAGAATATAGCAATAATTATAGTCTTGATTTATGTAATTTTTTATCATTTTTGCCTTTCTAAAAATAGTAATAAATAGGAATAAATATAAATTAGTTATAAAATAGACTAAGATAGATGATAAACCTAAATTTAGATTTCAATTAGTGAAAAGACTAGAGTGCTAAAAAGTGGATGTTTTGGTGTCTAATGCTATTGTCCATTCCTAATGCTATTGTCTAAACTAATAATAGAGACTTTAAAATTTATAGGTAGTTGTATTGTGCCTATGTGAGTGTGTTTATAAAAAATCAAGTGTTGGTTGTCAATAGAACTTGTTGTGGAGATGATTTTGTCTTCAAACCCTAACCTTCCATCATGCTTGAAAAAAAAATATTTGAGTCACTTGAGAAAGAGGGGGGGTTAGTGTGTAAGATGTATTAAACATGAAATACATACCCCTTATGTGGGCACTTTACCTACATACCAAAACTCTGAAGATGGATCAAGCCATATGTAGTTCTCCCATCTAGTATGCTTTGTGTAATAGTGTAATGTGGATGCAAATGCCAATTTGATAGTGTTTGAGGTGGCTATGGATTGGTATGAGGATTTTAGTATGATTACAGCTATTTTGGATGACTATGTACAAATAACAAGTAAGCTTTCCTTAGTGCTTTGTTTATATTCTTACTTTCTTTATAAGTTTTGTCACCTCCTCTGTAAATGAGATTTGAGTGGGATTTCATAGGGAATAATTGATCATGGGCTAGATGTATTCATGTTAGACTGACCTAATTAAGGATAAAGATTAGATGAAAATGATTATTGGGGCTCAAAGTGTAAATAAATAAGACTACCAAAAATGGGACACTTTGGTATCTGATGCTATAGTCCAAATGGGGTGATCCTATCCTATAGGCTCACAACCTAAGGGAAAATTATTGGCATGGGAAATACTATTTGGCTAAGGTGGAATGACTATTTAGAAGGTTTTGGATGACTGGTAATAAGAAAAAAAGTGTCTAAAAGGGTCAAAAGAGCATGTAAAAAGGACCTATGGATGGGGTGTCACAAGCCACACTCAAACTACCAATTTGGGCATTTCATATGACTAAATTCCCCAGTACTTTATTATAATAATGTAGTAAAGTGAAATACTAGGATAAAGGAAAAATAAAAAGCATACCTAAACTTATCTACAAGGGTGAATCCCATGAAGATGTTGGGTATGTGTTGTACCAAGAATAATATCATGAATGGAGCTGAGTGATCAATTCCTTGAGGGTGGCTCAAGAATACAAAGGATAACCCTTGGGCTCCATCATCACCCACTATTTAGTGAATCTATGTGATCATGCATGTGTTAATTAATGTTTGGATTATGTTTTCAATCCATCTAAGTAGGTGGCTCAAGAATACAAAGGCTAGCTAGTCCTTTAGTTGCATCATTGCCCACCTAGCATGAACTATAAACTAATATCAATATGAATGTGTATTGTATGAGATAGATTATGAAGTGCATGAATGCTTTGTAATCTAACAATGTGGCATGGATAGTTGAATGTGTACTAAAAACTATGCCAATCTTGGCCACTCTACAAGGTAGAGATTAGGCTTGTATGAAAGCCACTCCAAAATTGAGAACTAGGCTTATGTGAAAGGCCACTCTAAAATGATGCCAACCACCTACATATGGAATAAGGAATGCAACTGCTAAGAATACCAAGGTAATACAATGAACTAGAAAGAAAAGAAGGCAAATTTGCTACACACACTTACCCCCAATCATTGGTGTTTGTAACATGGATTTTGATCTGGAAGTTGTACCAACTACCTAATCTAAAACTAGAAGTGAGATCCATCATGCCATGCATGATGCCCCCTATATTTAGATAATCTAAGTAAAATTTTACTAAAAATGTCCAATCTAAACTAAACTATAATTGACCTTACCTTTCTACTTATTTTTAAAAATTCTAGGTTTTTCACTATTTGGATAGGAACACCAAAAAGTGGACACTTTGTTTATAGGGTGTTGTAGTCCTGAATATGGCACTCTTGTCCTTTACTATTTATGATGACTATTTTATATTCATTACTATTTTTTTGGTTTGTTTTGCATGTTTTGAATTTTGATTATTGTTCTAAGTGTTCTAAAAACTAATTTTTGATCGATAGAGGGATCTAATCTCTGTGACAAAACCCCTGTTTGTTGCCCCCTCTTATGAGGGTAGGAATGAAGACCCTAAAATAACTTCCCTTAGAATAAATATCCTTGTAAGTGTGTTATACTACAAAATACATGATATAGAAATGATAATCCAAAATATGTCTCAAGATATAACATAGTTTGTATTGGAGATTGTTAGATCAATAAGGGTATGTCTAAACAGATGTAACAATTTAATATTATATGTATTATACTAAACTAAAGTTTGAAATTTGGTTAGTTTTCAAGGAGGGATGGATCATGATGTTCATCATGGCTTCCAAAAAGGAAAGATAATTCATGATGTGAATCATGGCATTAAAAACAACTAAGAATCAAACAAGCATACAAGGAAAGAAGTAAGAAGCATATAAAAGAGGCCAAGGTCCAATCAAAAAAGGGACATGGGCACATGATATTTAAACTAGAAAAAAATC
>JARHVA010009766.1:12500-52500 GCA_037957365.1 Torreya grandis
AGGTTATTAAGGGTTTTAATGCATTGATTGATATTTTGATTGTATTATTACTCAAACGTGGAATAGATGGAGAGATTTGATTTTTATGTTGTTGAAAAATTCATGAAATTCCTTGCTAAGATTGCATTTTATGAAGACAATAACAACTCTCAATACTAGTTCTTCTTGGATATGTCTATCTTTTGTGATTTTGGAAAGCTTCTTGAATACACCATGATAACCTAAAACTTGATGAATTTTAACTATATTAATAAATAATGAGTTTAAATAATATTATAACATAATTACCATGGTGTAATATACCTTCAAAAAAAATTAGTTCTAAATTCCACTTATAACTTCTAAAAATGCCATGTTGTGCTTTCTAGACCTCGAAAAACCTTGATTTGGATTTGAGGTCTAAAATGAGTTATAGGACTTAAAAATAATCCTCCTATTATTATTTTATATTTAAAAATGAGGAATACCTTCAAAAAAATTAAAATATTTAAAACTCTTTACCAAACTCTCAAACAAAAATTCACAAAAAAAAAATTGTTTATTACCCACAGGGTGACTTGGAGATGTTTTTCTTTGATTTGAGCCTATTTTAAATTGTTTTTAATTATATAATAATTTATTAATACCTATAAATTAATTATATACCTTATAAAATTATTTTTTTCCCTTGTAAGGATATGAAACACTCATTTCTAACTCTATTTATAAGCAAAATAGTGAAAACCCTTGATTTCCTTCTTGAATAGACCTTTATTTTTCCATTTTATCTCTCCTCAGGTATAAAAAAGATATTAAAATAATTTTAAACATTAAATTACATCAAAACATACTTACATTTAAATCTTAAAGATATTTCACTTAGTAAAACTCAACTTATGCACTTTTTAGTGCTTCCTAGCTTGCATAATCTCATTTCTAAATGCATGTAGGTGTGAGTTTTGGATTTTTATTTACTTTTATGAGGCATAAATACCTAATTATTTTTTAATTATGACATTAAAAATCCCATATAATCATTCCAACCATTTTATATTCTCAAATAATCTCTTAAACCTCTTCAAAAATATTTTTATGACTATCTCTCTTACATGCTTGAAACCCTACAACCTATACCTTTACCTTTATCTATTATTTGAATTTAAATTTTGATTTAATTTTATTTATTAATATTATTTATTCTATATTATATCTCACATAAATTTTCATTTTCAACAATAAACTCAAAAATGCAATCACATCTCCTAAAACTGAGCTATTACGGTTTTGAAGGGGTTTAGAACACCTTTCGTTCTTAACGATTGCTCATAAATTTAAGCACCTATAATATTAAAAAATTACATGTAATCCTAATGTAATATGGGCCCAAATATTACACTAATACCATTTAATCAACTCTTTTTCTCTTGCATGAAATGAACATTTGAAAATTTCCCTTACTAGTTTGCTAGAGGAATTAAAAAAAAATTGTTAAAATATGGACCTGTGAGAGGTTCCTAAGCATGGTTTAGGATTGATTAAGGTTTTATAATATTTTTTATAAATTAATTAGTCTTCAACCCATTAATTTATTATTATTGAAAATTTATACATGAGCAATCTTGACCAATGGTGGCAAAATTTATTAACATTCTTGGTGACTCTACTGGGATGTTTGCTTACAAAACACTCAAGACCAGTAGCCTTAACCATTTGGATATAAAGTTATGAAAATATCACCAATTTTTAAATTAAAATTATCTCAAATAATAAAATCACTTGTGCATAATCACTTATGGAATTGAAATCTTAAATAACTACCAACTAAAAAATCTGCAAGATAACACTTAGAGGAAAGTGAAAGCTAAAACTACTATGTACAACACTAAAAAACCACTTGAATCAAAGGAAAAACTACTTATTTCCTCTCCACATGATTTAAAAATATTAGGAATGATTATTTTTTTAGTTCCACTCTAGTTGAATCAATTATTTTCCTGTTTATCAACCTCTTTTTCTTGTCTCCAAGTGAATTAAATGAAGCAAATATATCTCCAATATAGACAAACTCTTCATGTGTTTCAATGTTCACCTCATTTTGATGTTTGAAACTAAGAAATATTTCTAATGTAATCACATTATGATTCATAGGAATATCTAAAACTTCATCCTTTAATGGCTTACTAGAACAAGTTAGCTTTCTATGACATCTTGAGAGATGTCATTTTGATTATCAATTTCTATAAATTTTTCAAACTCTTCAAAGAGCTACAAATACTCTCGATAGCTTCATCAGGGTCTTCTTAAGATATACTTTGATCAAAATCTTCCTAAATACACTTTTCAACCACTTTTATAATGTCTTCACAAGGATATATAGGCCTAAAAATATTATTAATGTCTTGAATCAACTCAAGGTACTACTACCACTATTCATCAAAACCTTCTTGATCCTCACTTGTAGCTTCTTAAGGTTCACTTGGAATCACTACATCTTATTTTTTATATTTACTTAGCTCATGTATAATCTTGTTACTTTTTGAAACCACTGATGTAGTCTCACTAGTTACTACCATGTCAACTTAAACATCTTCATGATAGATTTATTAGGGTTCACTTGTAGCTACAATTTGACTTTTCTCCACAAGGTCTACAACATGATCTTCTTTCATACCAAATTAAAGCTCATTTGACAAACACAACTCTTGATCATCCTCTCTTGACAAATTCTCATCTTCACTTGGATGTTCTTTTTTTGCCTTATATATAATAGGTCCTCTTTAAAAAAGAGAGATGATGGGAGGGAAAGAGGTTTCATTCAGTGGAATAGAAAAATAGGGAATTATGGGGTGATCTTAAATGGGATTTGGGATTGAAGAGGCATTAATAAATCTTTGATGTATGTAAGTAATACTTTTATTAAATAATTATTTGAAAGGAGAACAAGAAACTTATGTTAGGGATGTTTCATTCTTCTCTTTCCACTCAAAAATCAATCTCTCACATTTTGATATGCCTTGATCTTTATGAACAAATTCAACTTGAAGATTAGATGAGGGACTCAAGAAACTTGGAATATTTTTTGATTGAGTAGCTTGAGGGACTTAAGGAAAAATGGGGAAGGTATGCATAATCATAGGATCTTTCATAGGATTGGGAATCCTAAAACTTGGAATTTTTAACAAATTATATTCTCTTAAAGATTTAAGGGGTTCTAGTTCTTATTATTTCCAACTTGGTATTCTGGACTCAATTCTTTATACTCTTAAAGGTAGCTACTCTATTAGTTTTCTTGTTGTCTCATTGTATCTCTTTAATGATTTTATCTCTTATTTATGTATATAAACCTGATATGTAAGATCTTATTGATGCGTATTGTATTCCACTTCCATATCACTCTCCATACATTGTCTCTTAAAGTCAAGTCTTATTTCTTACATAATATTTTTAGGCTAATTAGAAAGAACATGATTTTGCCAAGGCTAATTGGAAACATGATTAGGGGTGGAATGGGTGTAAATTTCATGATAATATTGATATATTATTAGTTTATGGATACTTGAAGTGAATCCATAAATATTAACAGCTTGATATGAAGGATATGAAGGTATAAAAGATGCATTTTCAAAAAATATAGGATTGAAATACATACCAATTAAAGGTATTTGCATATTTAGAGTTCTTAAAAAATTTGTATATAAATTGGAGTCACCATATGTTGAGTACTTGAGTGATGTCTTTCCTACAAATTAGTAAAACTAGTACCAATATTTAACAATCTTTTGAGTTATTGTCCCACTGGACATGCCATAAACTATTATCACTCATAAGTAAACCCTTGCAAGAATGTGTGACACAATGGAAAATATCCAAGGTGTGGGTGACCTTATATTTGAGAGATTATCTAGATGAAGGGATGGTTATCTTTGTTACACTCACATACTTCTCTCTAAAATCTCTAATTCAATGATTTTTTGACTAAGAAAAGGGTAAAAGGATCAATACAAAGCTTTAATTGGATATGAAAATTAAAAATTTCAGGTGATGTACCAGTATTAAAGTCAATTATATCTATAATTAACACACTTTTAAAGATAAGTAACTTACACACATTCACTTCATCTTCATATAATGGATCTTACATTAGTATTTCATATAAAGGTTTTGAGAAACACTTGCACTAGCATGGAAGGAATGAAAAATGGTTGAATTCACTTCCAAATCAATCAGAAATTAGAATTAAACACTTGATATGATTTTAAATAATTATCATATGCTGCATAAACGTGAAACATTTAGACATAAACATAGGAAAATTAGTCATTCACTAAGTTATATCAATAAATATTGGACATACACTTCATGAACAACCTAAAAATGGATAAAAAATTAGCTTCTTATTACTTCAAAGGTGATGTAGTAAATTTTTTTTTGTATGGTCAAAATCATAATCTCATCATCTTCTCTCAAAAATTAAAATAGACATAAAAAAGGAAGCAAGGAGAGAGAAGACAAGCAATTCCAAACTAGAGATGATTCATCATGTTAACTCAACTTCACTCTTGCTTCAACTCCATTACCAAAATCCAAAAACGAACATAGTACATATTGAGTTTCAACCTTCTTTTCTTAGAGTATGGCATAGAAGAAAGGGATAAGCATGTTTGAATGTGTTGAAAAGTCAAAGGCTCTCATACATGCATTGATGGTCTTTAGTTTTGAAGAGATCTTGATCATATTCAGTTAAATCCTTCTAATCTTCACTTAAAAATCTCCTTGAAACTCTTCATCCATCTAGTGAGTGACTTCAATTACCTTACTTGCATCTTGGAGTTTGACTTTAGCTATATTACTTGCATCTTAGATGGATGTTTCTTTCTCTTAACTTTCTAAAAGTGGCACCAAGGGGGTGTAGTAGGAGAGATATTGCATGTTATTTTTTTAGATTATCATCCATGAAAATAGGGATGGTTTACTTGATCAATTCCTTAATTTAACTCCATTCTTTCATGTTTGAATCTCTATATTTATAGGGTTGATTAAGGGCTTCTTGAATCATCTTAAAGTTTGACTTGAAATTTTCTAAAATTATGTCAAATGGTGAATAGTAGGAGAGAGATATTTCATGATAATGTTATTTAACTCTTCCTCTAACCTTGAGTCTATTATTGAAACAAACACTCTAACTCTTCTTGATCTTCACTTAGCAAAGAGAACATGTGTTTGACTAGGCAAGGTTATTGAGGGTTTTAATGCATTGATTAAGCTTTTGATTATCTTCTTCCTCCAAGGTGGTGTATAAGGAGATATTGGATTGTGTTTTTTAAATATTCATTAAATATACTTGTTAAGAGTGCATTTTATGATGACAATAATAACTCTCCATACTAGTTCTATCTTCTATAGTTTTGGCAAGCTTCTTAAATGCACCATAAAAACCTAGAATTTGATGAATTTGAATTATTTTAATAGATAAGTAGGGTAAATATAATTATAAAATCATCACTATGGTGTCATATACTTTCAAACAAATTTTAGCTCCAAATTCCCCTTACAACTTTTTAAAATACCATTTTATGTTCTTTAGGCCTCAAGAAACCCTGATTTACATTTAGAGGTCTAAAATGATTTATAAGACTTAAAAAATACTCTTCATATGATAATTTTATAGGTATAAATTGGTAATAATTTTAAAAAATTTAAAATCTGTAAAAATCTTCATCAAACTCTCAAACAAAAATTCACAAAAAAGTGCCTGTTTGTTGCCCACAGGGTGACTTAGAGATATTTTTCTTTGATATGAGACTATTTTGAATTGGTTTTAATTTTATAATAATTTATTAATACATTTAAATTAATAATAAATATTATAAAATCATTTTTTCCCTTGTAGGGATTTGAAACACTCATTTCTAACTCCATTTATAAGTAAAATAGTGAAAATTTTGATTTCTTTTATGAATAGACTTGTGTTTTGCCATATTCTCTCTCCTCAGGGATAGTATAGAAATAAAACCACTTGTAAACATTAAATTACATATAAAAATATAAATCCATGTAAAATTTTAATATATTTCACTTAGTAAAACTCAAAATATGCATTTTTTATTACTTCCTAGCTTACACAATCTCATTTCCAAATACCTATTAATGGAATTTGGATATGTGTTATATAAAACATTTTATTATGTATGTATGGGTTTAATTTAACCACTTTATATTGGCTTGATATCAGCCATGCATTTAATTTTTATCACTTTGCTCAAACCTTGCTTGTTATATTCGATACGTGAAAGTTTTTTTGTTTCTCTAGGTTTTTATATAAACTCCTTTCTAGAATGTTTCCTCTATCAGTTTACCAAGTTTTTTAAATTTATCATAGGTTTCATGATTCATGTGATTCATATATGTTATATCCTTGTGTTATCTTGGTCTAGGTTTTTCATATCACATTTTTTACTGCATAGAATTTAATCATGGTTTGAATATTTGATAACATCGATGGAGACTTTATTTTGACTGCATTATTATTCAAGTGTTATTTGGGTTTAATATTATGAATTAATTTTTATTTTAATAGCATATTAACATGGGTTGGGACATAATTTAGCTATATATTTTAATTTTTTATGACTATGTTTGTTATTGTGTCATGTTTTTTGACTCGATTTATAATTGATCAACTTCATCTTAAATGGACTGTATCTTATATCAAAGCTTTAAATATATGTTTTTGGCCATGGTATTAAACTTCAATGGAGTCTCTCAACTATACCTGAATTCATTCCATATCATTCTATTTTTTTTATAACTTTGACTATGATTAATGTTTACTATGATTATTTGAGGCACAAGGTTGAATAAATTTTGAGAATTAAACTTGATTGTGTTTTAATAATTTTGGCCTATTATTTTTGAAGACATGTATAAGTTGGTTATTTTTGTGTTGGCTCCTATGTAGAATTATGAACTCGCCTCTATTTAATTGACATGAATATATTTAATTATAATTTGCCAGGTAAAATGGGCGGTGAAAATGTGTGAAGGAATTTTCTTTGTTTGTATTAAATAATTGGTTTTGTATTGAGCTTATAATAATTAGAATGTTATATTCTAATTTGAAATATTATTTTAGTTTAAATAATTTAAGTGATTTATTGGATGTCTATTTGGTTACTTGTTTGGTTGTGTTATTGTTCGGTTACCATTCCTAGATCAAACCTAAATGATTAAAATAAATGGGTATATTATATACTAGTATATATTGGTAGTTTTGATAATTAAGGTTGACCATAACTTAGACAGGGATCCAAGGTGGTGAATTTGAAGATTATATAATGAATTAATTTTAATTAATTATATATCATTTAGAAACCATGATTAACCTTACCTAATTTTGATTTATATTATGGATGGATAAATTATTCCCATCTCACCTTAGAATAGTATAACTGTCCTCTTGTATTATTTTATTTCAAGATGTCCCTTTTGTTGAAAATCTAATTATTCATAATACCCTTCATGTTCTTGGTTACTGCAACCACCATCCTGTTGATAGTTGGGTGGTGAGTGCCACTGATGGTTGGGCTCATAGGATTGGTTGGGTGGGCTTATCTTGTCTATTTTCTTCACTTTGACTCCATGCTTCAGTGATTTCATGCACATGTAAATTAAGATGGTAAAAATTTAATTTTTTAATTATGTTTGATTACTTAGTATATTTTTTTAGCATTGATATTTATTTGGACATTATTTAATTACTTAGTATAATTTGTTAGTATTGATATTTAGTTAGATAGTATGCAATCTTTATTATATAGGTTAATTATGTTAAATGCTAACCTATGTTATTAATGAGTTAATGGAAGTTGAACATTGCCTAAGGGTAATATGGTTAATGGTTGAAGGTTATATACTTCAAGTACATTAAATTATTAACTAGTGGTTCTAACTTTCATATTGAATAAAAATTCTTTTATCAAATAAAGAATTATTATTCCAATGTTAATTTATATCTGAGTTAGATTATTATAAATTATTGAACATGATTAATCTATACAATCATTATCACAATGATTTATTAATTTAAATAGATAACTTTGATATACGAATTGATCTATGAATGTTAACTTCAATAATATTTAATTAGACAATTATGTAAGGTTTATTAACTACATATTGTGTATATTTGATTTGAACATTAAGATTTCCATTCCAATACAAGAATAAACCTTTTAATTAGATTATATAGTCAATTAATTTTATATTATGTTATTTGATTCAATAATATAGTCTTAATTTAGGTATAGAAACTAGCTTAATAATCACTTCTGGTTTATCGCATTTTAGATGGTAAATCCAATTATATAGAAGCATATATGTGGATCTCTTAGTCATTTTCAACAATTAATAATCTATTCAAAATTTTAGTTATGGGTTTGTACAGAAATAAAATTAGAATCATTCCTTCTAACCTACATTTTAGACATACCTGATTGTGGGTAAGGCATGTATACTTCATATATCAAATCTAAAATTTATTACCTTATTCTTGCATTTAATATGAATAGGGTTAAAATCTAAATGATCCCTTTGTTGAATCAAGATGTTTCACAAGTATGTATAATATTCCTACATAGAATAATCATTGTGATAAGTGAAAGAACTTAAATGATATTAAGATAATGTTATCCTTATGAATCAATATAAGGAAATAATCAAGTTATATAATGTTTTTACTCCATTTGATGTTTCATAATTATATAACTAAAACCTACATGCTTACTAATTTTTTTACTTGGACTATATGAGATTTCACTTTTCATTCTGATAGCTGAACTTACTTGTATTTGTGCCTTTGGCTTGCCCATCATAGAATTTATAAGAGTTACTTAAATGGAACATTTTATTTGTATTCTACTCAACTCAAAACTTGGCTATTCTATTTGCTATGATTGCATTGTGATCTATTATTATGAATCACTTGTTGCCTTCTTCTAGTCTATTTGAATTATGAGTTTAATTTTGGAATGTCATGGTTTAGTAGGTATACATTTACTTAGTTAGTAATGGAATGTTGTGTGAAAATAATTAATCCCTTTCTTAAATAGTGATCAAAAAATGACTTAGATATGGAAAGAATACATAAATTTTATTCTCTTGAAATAATTAGATAATTAAAGTTAAATGGATTAGATACCTTAGATGAATAATGTCTTAGTCTCTCTTGTTTCAAAACATTAAATTGGCTATGCCGCTATAATGGTTGTATGAAATTGTTCTACACTGCCTATAGGATAACTATATCATTAATCATTATTCTAAATAATGGCACCCATGTTGGTAAACAAATGATGTAGGAACTATATAACAATGGTGCAGTGACCTCAAATGTCATGAGGTGTTTATGACCTCAACTGATAACACTATGAAACCTTGAATTTTAAATATGTTTTCTATTTATGAAACAACTTTTTATGAGGCATGAATGATTAGAAATCTGCATGTGTTGAATTGTTTTTTAGTTTTTTATTATGTTTACTTATCATAATCATATTTATATAAAGGTTAGTATCCTACACTTTTAACGTAAACTTATGTTAAACTAAATGATAACTTAGGATGTTAGATTTATCCTTCTCAATTAAATTAATCCTTTAACTTAATCATCCTTGAGTGGAAATGAAACCCACTAAAGAGAGTGAGGTATTTACCTAGGGTTAAGGACCTATAAATGGTCCTACATGAAAGTACAAGTGCCACACATGGTATTTGGGTCCTATCTATTTATATGTACATTGATACACCCTAAACCCTATAAAATATCTATCAAAGTAATATGCTTCCCCAAACCACCTTTTGTATGTATTTATCTCTAGATATTTACCTCAATTCACCTCCTTTGGTTCTAGTTATGCATATGTGACTGTGTTGAACATTTATTGCTTGCATTAGTAAGCAAAGTAATTAGATCCAACATGCATTCAAAATGTACTTAGATATAAAATTCACAAAAAAAGTTGGGTGTTATTTCATTTTCTATTAGAGCAGTTTCCTACTCTAAAGAAATTTGGGAATGAGTTTTCTTATAAATTTTTAATCTGTTGAGTTATCACTTGTAATTCTCAAGATGGTTAGAATGTGATCAAGTGGAGGCAGCATTAATGAGAACCCTTTTAATGTCAACCTAGCTAGGGGTAGAGGTATAGGATGAGGAAGGGGTCATCATGGTTGCATCCCCATTCATAACCAAGAAGAGCTTTTTGTGAATAATGCTGACAGCAATACCAAGGTACCCAATGCTAAAGCAGTCAGTGGGAATTCAACTAACAAGCATGAGGAGATCCTTAGTGGAATATTGAAAACCCTTAATACCTTGAAAGGAAATATTGATAACCAATATCAAAGATTAAGTAATCTTGAAGGGATATCCTAAGAAGAAGTACTCAGATTAGAACTGAGGTATGTAAAAAGACCTATGATTTAGGGACTACTTTTGACCATAGTTGACTCAATCATCAAAGAGCTGAAGAATCTTCCACCACCTGCTTTTTTGGGTGAGGAATTAGGTGATGAAACTGATGCATGGTTGGTACACTTGAAAAAATATTTTAATTTGCATGACATGTCTCAAATGTGAAAGCTAGGGTAGGCCCCCTTCCAGCTAGTTGGTCCTGCAGCTTTATGGTGGAATCACCTTTGTGCTATTGAAGGATATTAGCCCTTAAACCTATCTTGGTCTATTTTTGAGACTCAGTGTCATAATATATACCTAAACGTAAACTATAAGAGTAGAAAATCACTAATTCTTACATTATGAAGTAAGAAAACATGTCTATTACTGAGTATGAAAATATGTTTTTGAATTTGTTGTGTCATGTGAACTATATGCATAACGAAGAAACCAAGATTACTAAGTTTAAACTTGGGCTCAAGGAATTATTTATACATGTAATCAATATGGTGAACCTAAAGGCATTGGCTATAGTGATTGAATCAACCTATAGGGCTAAGGAAAAATAAAAGTCTCACCAAAAGGTAAGACAAAAATTTAAGACAAGTAAGAAGCAGTTTAAAGCAAAAATCCTTTCTCCCATGAACAATAAATTTTGGAAATCAGATCATAACCACATATTTTTAAGAAAAAATAAATATTTTAGTAATTTTTCTAATCAAAATATAAATTTCAAGTCCCATGGATCCTCTAAATTTGGTTCATATAAGGAGCAACATCAAAACAATCAACATGGACCTGCTAGGGTTGAAAATATTGTTCTAATGACATCTTATAGATCTATTATTTATTGGGAATGTGGTTATAACCACTAGAAAAAAGACTATCCTAAACTAAAATTAGGCCAAGTAACAAATCATAGGGTATGCGCTACTATTGATAATCATAATGTTGATTTGCAAGCCATTCCAATTAAAACTATAGGTATAATTAATGTTTTTCTCTTGATTATATTAATTGATTTAAGTGAAACATATTGTTTTATTTCTTATTTTTTTGTAAGGTAATAGAATATTAAGCCTATCTTGATAAGAGAAGGTTGAGAGGTTGAGTTCAGTATTGGTAAGAAAGTGCCTATTCTTGAATGCTTAGAACAAGAAGAACTGGATTTTGGTATTTTTAAGACTAAGGTGAATATTTTTCCCATGACTTTAGGGTCTTATGATCTCATCCTTGGGATAGAATGTCTGCATGAACATCAAACCATGGTTAATTATGTGGGTAAAAGATTGTAGTGAATCAATGACCTTAGCCAAATTTTAGAATTATAAGGCATGTAAGGGTCTATAAGATGTAAAACATTCTTAGCCTTACATATAAAAAGAGTTTCTAGGATTATTGTAAGCTTTATGAAATCTAACTGTAGGAATTATTGAGGGAAAAGAAGTTAGTAAATGCATATTTTTCTATTTTGAGGGAGTTTATGGATGTCTTTCCTAAGAAAATACCTAGTTTACTACCCAAATGGGAATTTAAATTTTCCATTGATATCATAATCGAATTTGACCCTACTTCTAAATCCCCCTACCACATGAATGTGGCTAACTTTCAGATAGCATAAGCATCCAACTAAGTGTGTCCCCTTGGGGTGATCTAGTGGTCTGAAGAATAAAGATGGTACATTGAGGATTTCCATTGATTATCACACGCTAAATAAGGTATCAATCAAAAACCATTATCTTTTACCTAGGATTGATGACTTTTTTGACCAAATGAAGGGTACTACTATCTTCTCTAAGATTGATATGAGATTAGGCCACCATCATTTGAGAATAAATGAAGAGGATATTTATACAAAACTTTTATAACTTGATATAGACACTATGGATTCATAATTCTACATTTTGGATTAACTAATATACCTAAAGTTTTCATAAATCTTATGAAAATTGTATTTAAAGACTTTTTGGATAAGTTTGTGTTTGTTTTTATTTATGACATTCTCATTTATTAAAAAAATGATGTTGAGTATGATCAACACCTTCATTTAGTCTTACAAATACTAAGACAACATAAGTTGTATGGGAAACTCTCCAAATGTGCATTCTATGAATATGAAATTCATTATTTGGGACACATCATTTCTAAAGAGGGCATCATTATTGATCTTATGAAAATTAAAGTTATTCAAGATTTATTCTACTCCTACCAATGTGTATGAAGTACGTAGCTTCATGGGATTTGCTGGTTATTATTGAGATTTTGTTGAAAAATTTTCTAGTGTGGTCTATCCCATTACCTCCTTACAACACAAAGTTAATAAATTTATGTGGACCCCTCAGTGAAAGGAGGCATTCAATAAGTTGAAAGTGATACATAGAACACTTATTCTTATCATTTCAGATCTAAATGGTAACTTTTAAATTTGGGTTGATGCTTCTAAGGAAGGTTATAAAGGCATCTTGATCCAAGATGGCAAAGTAGTGGTTTATAAGTCACAAAAATTAAAGGATCATGAAAAAACTTGTCTTATGCATGACATGGAGTTTGTTGCCATCATTCATACACTCAAATAATGAAAACATTTCCTATCAGAAAAGCCTTTCAAGGTGAAATATGATCATCATAATCTTGAGTGTTTATTTTCTCAAGATTATTTAAATACATGTCAGCATAGATGGATGGAATTTTTGAGTAATTTTGGCATAGACATATCATATTTCAAAGGCAAAGAGAATCGTGTGGCTGATGCACTCAACAGATGCAATACATTGCTACCTTGTCAGCGTTACAAAAAAAAATTAGAATTGTTATTTTTAAATAACAACTTGATAATGAATTATACCATGATGTAAGAGTAGGTTTGCTTGATGAGCCTATAGTAAAGAGATTTACTATATTTTTATATTGCAATAGATGGCCTTATAAGGCATAAAGGTAGAATTTATGTACCTAATTTAGGTGACTAGAGAAATTTTATGCTTAAATAAGTGCATACAACACCTTATTATGCTCATCTAGGGGTTACAAATATGATGCATGAGATGAAAAGGCTTTATTTTTGGCTTGGAATGAAGCATGATGTCATTGAATTTATAGCAAAATGCTTAGAATGCTAACAAATTAAAGCTAAAAATTACCATCGAAGAGGGTTATTGTACCCTCATTATATTCTAAGAGATAAATGGGTTCTAGTCTCACTTAATTTTATTATAGGGCTACCAAAATCATGTAGCAAGCATGATACAATCCTTGTGGTTATTGATAAGGCCACTAAAGTTGGTCACTTCATTTATGGAAAATTAACAAATGACGTTTCCATATTCATGAAACATCTCATAAAAGAAGTGGTTAGATTTCATGGCATACCTAAAGTGATCATCTTAGATCATGACAAGTTATTTATTTCAAGGTTTTGGCATACATTGATTGTAGCCTTTGGAACAAGGCTGAATTTCATTTCTTCATATCATTTAGAAATAGATGGACCAATAGAAAAAATCAACCAAGTGGTTAAAGATATGTTCCACATGTATGTCATGGATCAACAAACTAAATGGGAAGATTACCTTCATTTAGTTGAATTTTCATACAATAATTCATACCATTCTACTATAAAGATGGCTCTATTTAAATCTCTATATGGGTGTAAACGCATAACTTTGTTTGGTTGTGATAGCTTGGAAAATAAATCTATTATTAGACATGATTTACTGCTAGAATATGATAGGTAGATGTAATTAAAAAGGCAAAATTTAAAAATGGATTTAAATCGGCAAAAGAGCTATACTAATCAAAAGATAACCCCACATGAATTCAACATGGGAGATAAAAAAAATTGCATGTTAGACTACAGAAAAGTTCTATAAAGTTTAGCAAGGCTTCTAACTGAGCTCCATAATTTGTTTGACCTTTTGACATTGTGGACAAGATTAGTCATATTTCTTATCGACTGGCTCTTCCTCCTTCTCTATCAAGGATTCATGATGTATTTCATGTTTCTTTTCTAAGAAAGTATATACCTGATCCATCTCATGTTTTGGATTAGACTTATTTATAGGTCATGGAAGAAGAAAAGATCTAGTTGTAACTCATGAAAATCCTAGACCATCATAGTGTTAAGCTATGAAATAGAGATATATAATAGGTTTTGGTGTAATGGGACCCATTAAGTGAAACGAGGGGAGATGGTCATCTTTTTAGGGAACATTATACATGGATTTTTAATTGAGTCACTAGGATCGCTCCCTTTCAAGAGAGGGAGGATGTTATGATCCAACCTTTTTATAATTTTTTCTACTATGAAAACATTGTTATTATTATTATTATTAAACTGACTATTGATTGTTGTTTCAATTAGATTATATGTCAATACTTGTTATAATGGTATTGGACTACATGTTTAATATGTACTTAATGATTTCATGGACTAATTATTGTAGTGGATATTATTATGAATCTATAATCATTTATCATTTTAGATATGGTATGATTGATGTCTTTTTTTTTTGTTATAAGCTATATCTATGAGCTAGGAAAATGTTGGGATTAGTACACCTAGTATCGAAGGAATTCTGAGTAAGTCAAACATGTCTAATAGGTATACTTATTTGATTATGCTTTATATCCTTCAGATATCTTGATTGATCATTGATTATGTCATTATCTAACTTTGGCCTTTATGAATTTTCTTGTTGTTATTATACATCACCTTATTGCTTTTGGTGTACTTTATCTTTATTACATGTCATTATTTACCATTATTATTGTGGCTTAAATCATTTAACCCATCTTCATGCTCAACTCCAACTTGTCCTTTCATGTAGGCTTTCATTCTCTTCTACACACCTACGTGGATTCTCATTTCTTAATTAGACACATTATCTAAGACCTACATAGACCTACCCTTGACACCCCCTTATACTAACCCTTTGGCCTTACAAATACCTTATCCCTAAGGTGGTAGCATGTTATTAAAGTTGCTTAGTTATAATGTTGGCATCAAGATAAGTTTTGAACGTGGTTTAATTAATTTAAATCTTTTATTTTAAAAATGACTTGCATCAATTGCTTGATATGGTCATTGTTTTAATGCCATTTAATATGGCAGGTGGCATAAGTCATGGGGGTTATGTTGTTAATTCACTTTGATTTATGTTAAGCATGGATGTTAGTCACTAACCTATATTTTTATTGGTTAATGGTTGGCTTATTTTTCAATTCTTATAGATGGGTCATTTAATGACCATTATGATGGTTTGGTTGGGGATTTACTTTGGGAATGTAGGAGGATTCATTCTCCTCCCATTCAATGTGAACATTGAATGGGTATGGGGAAAATGGATGGAAGGAATGGAGAGTTGGATGGTGGATGAATAAAATTGATAGTGTTAGGAAGATGGAAGAAAATGGGAGAGAACTGTGAGAGTTGGACTGGTTCTTATGGTGACCATGCAATTTTTTTTGACACGCAACATTTTTCTTGGAAAGAATAGAGGTTCTAGTTTCTATCTTGGCTTTTGAGTTTCTATGTAATATTGGGTGAGTTATGATTTTTGTCTAGTTATTTATTATTGTGTAAATTTGGAAATAAAGATAAAGGGTTGATTATGCATCTGTAAGTCTTAGGACTTTTAGATGCATACATAAAGCCCCAAGGAATTGATATATCGATATATCATTTACATATAAATTAAAAAATGGATATAAATATGACTATATGGTTGTCTTATTATTTTAAATCTATTTTTAATGTAAAATTTGAGTTTTTTTTACTATGTGTATTTTCTTGGATTTAATAATTGATACCCAATAGGGTTTACCTATTCTGCGATGGTTTCTTTGACTTGTTGTGAACATATAAGTTTTATACCAATTATGGAAGTTGTGTGGATTTTGTTGATGTGTAAACTAGTGGGTTGAATCTAACTACATATATATAAACCCTTATGTGGATTAATTACATGACTCCTATTAGATTTTTTGTCTTTTATAAAATTGCATTATTATCTACATGCAGAGACTTGTAGGTTATTTTGGTTTTTCAAAAATAGTAATTGCATTTTATTTTATATAGTGTGGCTTGAGTTGTTCTTTTCTTGGGTTTTCAATATTCTGGGTTAATGGAATTTAGATAGGTGTTATATACAATGTTTTCTTAAGTTTGTGTTAAGTTGTGGAGCTAAAAGCTTCACTAATGCAAATGGAGGAGGTTGTTGAGTGTCAGAGTAACTGACATCAATCTAATCAACTGATGTTAATCATCTTCCATGTACACAGTAATCAACATCGGTTATGGGTTGACCGACATCGGTTAGATAGGAACCAACGTCGGCAACCTGTGTGTGTGCGTTTGCATGTGCTTTTAGAACTGGTCTAATTTTAGACAAACAATTAGTTTGCATGTAAAAGACTAATTTTAGTCTTGAGTCTATGTTTCTAATTATTATAATTAGGAAGTCTAATTATTGTTTGTATGGGATCTATTTAAGAGACCCATGGGGCTATATTGTAATCAAGGACAAGGAAGAGATCCTTCCAATTGTAAGATCAATTGATCTGCAGGTTGTGCAAGATCAGAGAAGATCTACATGGTAAGTAAGGTCAGTTGATCTACAGGTGTGTGTGTGTGTATGTGTGTGTGTGCAAGGTCAAAGGAGATCTGTGGGGTGGCAAGGTCAAAGGAGATCTTTAACACAATAAGGAGCAAGATCAGGGAGATCTACTTGGAGTACTTTGAGTACTTGGTGTACTAGTAGTATTGTTACTAATTGGTGGAGGGAACAACTCTATGTTTGAGTTGTGTTTGTAATTGATTGTGTGAGAGAGAGAACTCTTGAGGGAGAATTACTGGTACACCCAAGAGGTGTGGGAAGAGTGTGATTTATTCATTATATTTCCTTTTGGAAGAGTGTTAATACAAGATTATATTGTCTTTCATATTTTGTGTTATTTCTAAATTCTAGTTACATATTACTTCTGGTTAAATTCTGTGTTTAGTTGCTTATACAAAGGTAATCAATTGTGCTCTTAATCCTAACAAGTGGTATTAGAGCTACTTGTGTGTAGATCCTCACAAGTGGTATCAGAGCCTGGTTAAAGGTTTATCAGAGCATGGTTCAGAGCAGGTTAGTGTTTGTTGATTATAGGTCACTCACAGGGGTTTCTATTTGAGTGGGAGTAAAGCAATGGCAGAAGAAATTAAGCTAAGAATGGAGAAATTCAACGGCAAGAATTATCAATTACTGTATTGTGGAAAGAAAGGGCAGGTAAAGAAAGATTATTGGTTGGTAGAAGATCAGCATGAAGGAAATAAAGAAGCAAATGATGCAGGTATTATTACATGAGATGATCTTATATGTTCCTTGGATAAAGTAGAATCTTGGGTTTTATATTCTGTTGCCTCTTTTCATGCAACCCCAAATAGATTATTTTTCCATGATTATGTCCATGGAGACTTTGGAAAGATTTATTTAGGGGTTGGTGAGCCTTGTCAAATTATTGGCAAAGGGGAAGTGCAGCTGAAATTGCAGATGGGAAACACATGGGTGTTGAAGGATGTCATGCATGTCCCAGTCTCGAAGAGGAGTCTAATTTCTATAGGAAAGTTGGGTGATGAGGGTTGCACAATAACTCTCACAGTGGAATCTTGGAAAGTTTCCAATGGTGCACTTAAATTAGCATGTGGTAAGAAAGTAGGTACTCTTTATCTATTTACTTGTATTACTGATTCTCCTTCTGGTTTATCTACTTCAGATGTAGATGCAAAGATGTGGCTCTGTAGGCTTGGTCACATGAGTGAGAAGGGAATGCATGTTCTTAAGAAGAAATCTGATGTCTTTGACAAACTTAAGAATTGGAAAGCCTTGGTTTTCATGGATAAGATGATGGACAGAGATCAGCTCAAGAGGCTGAATAATTCTGAGTAGGGCAATTTTGATTTGGACAAGGTTATGATCCAAAATGAGCTCATGGGTAAAAATCATCACTCACAAGAAAACACAGTTATCAACATCGATTAGGTGAGAAATGATGTCGAACAGGCAAGAACCGATGTCGATCATGTGTAGACCAAAGTTGGTGATGTCGGGCAGGTGGACACTAACGTCGGTCAGGGAACCGATGTCGACAGTTAGGTTGATCACATGGAATTGACATCGGTCAGGTGTAGACTGAGAGGTGACCAAGATCGGTCACTATCAAAATGAATTTTGGGTGGATAACAAGTTATCAAGGAGTCTCAAATGCCCATGTGGAGGATTGAAAGGGTAAGTAAGTCTTAAACTCATTATTCCCCTTCTTTACACTACTTGTTGCTCACTGATGGTCAAGAACTAGGAAGTTTTGAAGAGGCAATGCAGGTAGAATCTAGGAAATAGTGGGAGCATGGCATGAATTCCTTGGAAGAGAACCAAATGGGAGATTTGGTAGAGTTGTCAGCTGGGATGAAAGCACTAAAAGATGAATGGATTCCTAGGTTAAAGAAAGGAGAGAATGGATAGGTGAGATAGAAGGCTAGGTTATATGGTCTTGAGCAGGCTACAGGACAATGGTGTTTAAGGTTTGATAGGTGTATGACAAAGCATGGCTTTAGTCAATGTCAATGTGACCATTGTGTTTACTTTACCATGTTGGATAATATTAGCTACATTATCCTGTTACTATATGTAGTGTATATGCTTATTGCAGGGTCACACATGCAGGAGATTGCTAAGCTAAAGGTAAAGTTAGTTTAGAGGTTTGCTATGAAGAATTTGGGAGCAGCAAAATTCTTTGGCATGAGTATTTCTAGAGACAGGGAAAGTCATAGGTTGATTTTGTCTCTAGATGACTATGTGAATAAGGTGGTGGAGAGGTTCAATATGTAAAATGCAAAACCGGTTAGCACACCTATGGATGGGCAGTTCACAGAATAGTGTCCCAAATCACATGATGAGGTTGAGTACATGTGTATTAGACCTAAGATTACCCAAGTAGTGGGAGTTGTCAGCAAGTTTGTGGCCAATTTGAGAAAGGAGCACTGAAAAGCAGTTCAGTGGATTCTCAGGTATCTAAGAGGGACCAGCAATAGGTATACATGTTATGCAGGGTCAAGCACTTCTCTACATGGGTATGTAGATTTGGATATGGCAAGTTACTTGGATGACAAGAGAAGCACCACAAGATTTATGGTGGTTGGTCTTCAAGACTGAACTTGAAGAGGGATACAAGCCAAGAAACAAAATTAGATGATGTACAAGTATAATTGTAGCTATTTATCTCCAAGTGGGAGATTGTTAAATTGTGGAGCTAAAAGCTTCACTGATATAAATGGAGGAGGTTGCTGAGTGTCAGAGCAACCGACGTCGATATGATCAACCAATATCGGTCATCTTTAGTGTACATAGTAACCAACATCAGTTATGGGTCAGCTGACATTAGTCAGACAGGAACCGACATCGACAACCTGTGTGTGTGTATGTGTGTTTGCATGTGCTTCTAGAACTGGTCTAATTTTAGACAGACAGTTAGTTTGCATGTAAAAGACTAATTTTAGTCTTGATTCTATGTTTCTAATTATTGTAATTAGGAAGTCTAATTATTGTTTGTATGGAATCTATTTAAGAGACCCATGGGGTTGTATTGTAATCAAGGATAAGGAAGAGACCCTTCCAATTGTAAGATCAGTTGATCTATAGGTTGTGCAAGATCAGGGAAGATCTACATGGTAAGTAAGGTTAATTGATCTGCAGGTGTGTGTGTGTGCAAGGTCAAAGGAGATATGTGGGGTAGCAAGGTCAAAGGAGATCTGCAACACAACAAGGAGCAAGATCAGGGAGATCTACTTGGAGTACTTTGAGTACTTGGTGTACTGGTAGTATTGTTACTAACTGGTGAAGGGAACAATTCTATGTTTGAGTTGTGTTTGTAATTGATTGTGTGAGAGAGAGAACTCTTGAGGGAGAATTACTGGTACACCCAAGAGGTGTGGGAAGAGTGTGATTTCTTCATTGTATTTCCTTCTGGAAGAGTTTTAATACAAGATTGTATTGTCTCTCATATTCTGTGTTGTTTCTAAATTCTAGTTACATATTACTTCTGGTTAAATTATGTGTTTAGTTGCTTATACAAAGGTAATCAATTGTGCTCTTAATCCTAACAAGTGGTATCAGAGCTGCTTGTGTGTAGATCCTAAAAGTTTAGATTTTATTTTACCACTTAATATTAGTTTGATATTAGCTATGCATTTCATTTTTATCACTTTGCTTAAACCTTTCTTGTTATATTTGATACGTGGAAGTATTATTTATTCTCTAGGTTTTTATATAAACTCCTTTCTGAAATGTTTCTTCTATCGATTTATCAAGTTGTTTAAATTTATCATAGAGTTCATGATTCATGTGATTCACCTATGTTATATCCTTGCATTATCTTGGTCTAGGTTTTTCATATCACATCTTTGACTACATAGAAATTAATCATGGCTTGAATAGTTGATAACATCGATGGAGACTTTATTTTAATTGTATTATTATTTAGGTGTTATTTGGGTTTAATATTATGACTACATTTTGATTCTAATATCATAGTTACATGGGTTGGGACATAAGTTAGCTATGGATTTTAAGTTGTTATGACTATGTTTGTTTATTCTGTCATGTTTTTTGACTAGATTTATAATCGATCAGCTTCATCTTAAATAGATTGTATCTTATATCAAAGCTTTGAATATATATTTTTGGCCATGATCTTAAACTTTAATGGGGTCTCTCAGTTATACCTGACAGTGTTTCATATCATTATGTTATGTTATAAGTTTGGTGTTTAAAATTTTTGACTACAGTTAATGTTTAATGTGATTATTTGAGGCACAAAGTTTAATAAATTTTGGAAATTAAACTTGACTGTGTTTTAATAGTTTAGGCCTACTATTTTTGAAGGCATGTTTAAGCTAGTTATTTTGGGTGTTGGTTCTTGTGTAGACTTATGGAATAACTTCTATTAAATTAGCATGAATATATGTAATGATTATCTTCCAAACAAAATGGGCATCGAAGAAGTCTAAAGAAATTTCTTTTATTTTTATTAAATAATTGGTTTTGTGTTGATCTTATAATAATTGGAATGTTATATTATGATTTGGATTATTATTTTAGTTTAAATAATTTAAGTGACTTATTATATGTCTATTTGGTTACTTGTTTGATTGTGTTATTGTCTAATTACCATTATTAGACTAGACCTGAATGATTAAAATAAATGGGTATATTATATACTAATATATATTGGTAGTTTGGATGGTTAAGGCTGACCATAACTTGGATGGGGATCCAAGGTGGTTAATTAAAAAGTTATATAATAGATTAATTTTAATCCATTATATATCATTCACTAGACATGATTAACCTTACCTACTTTCAATCTATATTATGGATGGATTAATTATTCCCATCTCACCTCATAATGGTATAGTTATCCTCTTATATTCTTTTATTTTGAGATGTCCCTTTTGTTATAAATCTAATTTCTAAAAATATCTTTTATGTTACTAGTTACAAAAACCACCATCCTATTGATGGTTGGGGTTGTGAGGGACACTGATGGTTGGGATCATAGGGTTGGTTGGGCAGGCTTGTCTTTATCTAGTTCCTTCACTTCATCTCCATGCTTCAGGGATTTCATGCATGCATAAAGTAAGATGGTAAAAATTTAATTTTTTAATTATATTTGATTACTTAGTATATTTTATTAGCATTGATATTGATTTGGATAGTATAAATTACTTATTATAATTTGTTAGCAATGATATTGAGTTAAATAGTGTGCAATCCTTATTATATAGGTTAATCATGTTAAGTGTAATGAGTTGATGGAAGTTGAACATTGCCTAAGGGTAAGATGGTTAATAGATCAAGGTGATATACTTTAGGTAAATTAAATTATTAACTACTAGTTTTAACTTTCATATTGAATAAGAATTCTTTTATCAAATAAGGAATTACTATTCTAATGTTAATTTATATTTGAGTTAGATTATTATAAATTATTAAACATAATTAATCTATACAATCATTATCATATTGATTTAAATAGATAACTTGGATATACAAATTGATCTATGAATGTTATCTTTAATAGGTTTTATTTATGCAATTGTGTAAAGTTTATTAACCATATATTGTGTATATTTAATTTGAACATTAAGATTTTCATTCCAACACAAGAATAAACCTTTTGATTAGATTATATAATTAATTAATTTTATAATATGTTATTTGGTCCAACAAGATATAATCTTAATTTAGGATGGAAACTAACTAAATAATCACTTCTAATTTATCACATTTTAAATGGTAAATTCAATTATATATAAGTATGTATGTGGATCTCTTAGTCATTTTCAGCAATGCATTAACTATTCAAATTTTTATTTGTTAGTTCATGTGGAAAACAAATCAGAATCCTTCTTTTTAACATGTATTTCAAACATACCTAGTTATGTGTAAGGTATGTATACTGCATATATCAGATCTAAAATTTATTACCTTATTCTTGCATTTAATATGAATAGGGTTAGAAGTTAAATGATCCCTTTTGTGGAATCAAGATGTTTCGTAAGTATATATAATATTCTTACATATAACAATCATTGTGATTAAGTGAAATAACTTAAATAAAATTAACATAATTTCATACTTACAAATCATTATAAGGAAATAATCAAGTTATATAATGTTTTTACTCCATTTGATGTTGCATAGTTATATAACTAAAACTTTCACACTTGTTGATTTTTTTACTTAGGTTGTATGAGCTTTCACTTTCCCTTTCGATAGTTGAATGAACTTGCCTTGCTATCTTTGGCTTTCCCATCATAAAATTTATAATATTTCCTTAAGTAGAACATTTTATTTGGGTTCCACTCAACTCAAAACTTTATTGGATTCTATTTTCTATGATTGCATTGTGTTCTACTATTATGAATCACTTGTTGCCCTCTTCTAGTCTATTTGAATTATAAGTTTAATTTTGGAATGTGTGGTTTAGTAAATATACATTTACTTAGTTAGTAATGGAATATTGTGTTAAAATAATTAATCCCTTTCTTATATAGTGATCTAAAAATGACTTAACTATGGAATGAATACATAAGTTTTCTTCTCTTGAAATAATTAGATAATTAAGGTCTAATAGATTAGATACCTAAGATGAATAATGTCTTAGTCTCTCTTGTTTTAAAATATCACATTGACTATGCAAATATAATGGTTATATAAAATTATTCTAGACTACCTATAGGATAATGGTGTTGATCATAACTATATCATTAATTGTCATTCTAAATAATGGCACCCATGTTATTAAATAAATTATGTAAGAACTATTCAACAATGATGTGGTGACCTCAAAGATTGTGAGGCATTTGTGATCTCGATTGGTATCACTATGAAATCTTGAGTTTTAAATATGTTTTCTCTTTATGAAATCACTTTTTCTATGGCATGAATGATTAGAAATCTGCATGTGTTGAATTTTTTTCTGGTTGTTGATTATGTTTACTTGTTTGAATCATGTTTAAATATAAGGTTAGTAACCTAAAATTTTAACATAAACTTATATTAACTATAATTATAATTTAGGACATTAGAATTATCTTTATCAATTAAAATGATCCTTTAACTTAACCATCCTCAAGTGGGACTAAAACCTATTAAGGAGAGTGATGTATACACCTAGGGTTAAGGACCTAGAAATGGTCCTATGTGGAAGTATGAGTGACACACATGGTGCTCATGTCCTATCTATGTATGAATACAACAATATACCCCAAACCCCATAAAACATCCATCAAAGTAATATGCTTCCCCATGGCACCTTTTTATGCATTTACCTCTAGCTAATTACCTCAATTCACCTCCTTTAGTTCTAGTTACATGTATATGAGTGCATTGAATTTTTATTGCTTGCATTAGTAAGTAAGTTAATTATATCCAACATTCATCTAAAACATACTCTGATATATCACTCTAAAAAAATTTGAGGTTGTTTCTGGATCTATATTTGGATCATTAGAAATTAGCTAAATGTATACTTTATTGTACAAAAATAACATTAAATTTTAGTTCATTTTATTCTTCCATTGATAATGCTAAATTATATGATATTTTTATGATAACCATGTTGATGATATTATAGATAACAAGTCTACGTCTAGATATGTGTTTAAGTTTAGTGCAGGTGATATCACTTACAACAACAAAAAATAACCCATTATATCTATCATTTTTACTGAAATAGCCTATAAAATAACTATGAAAACTGCTAAAAATCCATGTGGCTATGAAATTTGTTAGGAAAACTTCATTTGGATGTTTATCACATTAGCACCCTTCTATGTGATAACCAAAGTTGTATAGCTTTGAATAAAAATATAGTGTAGTACCAAAGAACTAAACATATTGAAGTTCATGTGAATTTTATCTATAAGAGGAACTTCAATGGGGATATTGATTTGTAGTTTTGTCCTACAGATGAACAAGTGGCATATATATTCACAAAACCACTTGGTACTACCAATTTATGTTATTTTTGTGTAATGTCAGGCCTCTTAGAGTTTCTATTGAGGGGCAGTGTGCATGACAATATCACTTCTTAATGGTCATGTGTTTCCTTCTTATTTATACTTCTTCTCATTTAAAGAATTTTAATAAAACACATTATGTGATTTTTGTAATCTTTATGTAGAATTTTTAATTTATGCCCCAATAATTAGAATCATATTTTTGAATGGATGTCCTTATGTTATAAAAGGCTCCAAATATGCTTGGTTGATTATTCATGAGAAACTGTGAGATATAGTCTTAGGATCATACACCTAAAGTTGCCTTGAGTAGTTTATGGATTATAATTCCTTTTATTTCAAAAGGTGACTTTAACATGATGAAGGTTTTTAAATCCTTATAAAAAATTCATATTATAATTCTTTTATTAAGGTGACTATGGCATGTATTCCCTCTTAACATTAGGGGGACTGTTGAAACAAATAAATTTTAAATAGTGATATTTACCCTTAACATTATTCAATGGTTAATAAATAAAACTAATTTATTTAATTTATTCACACAAGGTAATCTCATTTAAATAAATTAGATATATTTTATTGTCATAATTTCATAGGAGAGGTTGGACCTATTGGTTACAATGGTCCACCTCCACACCCCAATATATAAAGACATTTCACCCTTTGTAAATGTCACTCACTTAAGAACTTTTCTCACAAACAATACTTTGTGTGAAGAATATTATTTGTCTATTTGCATGTGAAAAATTATGTATAGAGAATTTTGTGAATATCAAAGGAGTGAAAAAAAAGAGAAATTATATTGGGGTGTGGTGTTTCTATTTAATTAATATCAATTGTGTGTTTTTTACCTTTATTATAGGGTTTCCTACCTATATCATGTGTCATTAATTTGTGTTCTTTGCTTATTCAACTCATATCTAGATCTCGTGTGTGTGTGTGTGTGTGTGTGTGTGTGTGTGTGTGTGTGTGTGTGTGTGTGTGTGTGTGTGTGTGTGTGTGTGTGTGTGTGTGTGTGTTTGTTTTATTAAAATATTGGTCATCTTAGATAGCATACTTTTTTATTGAAGAACATATTCACTGATTGGATCATTACAACCTTGATTGAGTTTCTCAATTTGCACATATGATAGTTTTCCTCCAATGTTAATGGATAAGTGTGTTATAAAATTGTCTTTAAAAGGGTTTAATGCTTTAAATTATTAGAGTGTAATATTATAGAACCATCATAAATAAAATTATTTGAAGCTTTATGGAAATAAATTGGATAATAATTAGTCAGTATATGTATAATATAAGTATGTTTCATGAAATTATTGAATATTAATTTTAGGGTCACATTTACCGTCATAGAGTGGAATATTAGCATATAAAAATATTGATGGTATTAGGTAAGATGCTATCTGAGATGAAAAATATTATGAATAAAAGTATGGGAATCCATGGAATGAGTAACTCTAGAAACACCTTGATATAATTTCAAAGCCTTAGCATGTAGGCTTATAGCAGTTTGTTCAAGTGAATGTGCATTCAATAAGGTTAGTGAAGGACTGTGCATAGTAGTCAAAGGAGGTGTGTATGATGCCTATGTGAAAATAGGATTTTAATACATTGTAAACCTTATGATGCCCCCATATCTAGGGATGATGTCACATATGTAACAAGATGTGTTGATATAGGAATAGAAGTAATAGTATAAATTAAAACACTAGATGTAGAAGTATTGGATTGAATATGATTGTGGAAGTGATCATATTGCTCTCCCGATGTAAAATCTTGAATTGATTTATTTTTTCACGTCTTGTGATGTATAGCAAAACATAAATTTTATGTAGATTGGTGTTAATATATTCACTAATTTTTTTCATTAATGTCACCTTATTACTTTGTATTAGATCTATCAGTCTCAATAGCCATGATAATTCAATAAATAGGGTGCATAATATTCATTTTAGAACCCATAGAGAGAGAAAGAGAGTAGGAGGAATAAATGGATTCATGCATGCCATTTGGCACCTAGTAGTGATAGGTAGTATCTCTAGAGAGACTATTGTAATAATATGAATTAAATAAGTCTAAACATTGTACATTATTCATTTTATCCCTAATATATATGTTAAATTCATTAATTGTAGCTATGACTTGATGTTGAAACTTTTAATTTGAAATTTATATTAAGGGTGTAACTCAAAAGGGTGATTTAGATTTTTAGGATCTCACATATACTAATCATAGTCATAAATAATGAGCAAGGCTTAAAAACACATTGATTACATTTGAGTGTATATTACCCTCTACTAGGTATATGATTAATCCATGTTCTTACATGATCATAGAAGTATACACAGGATTAATTGATTGACCTTATTTAAGTCTTATTTTATTGAGAAATAGGATAGTTTTAGGTCATCATAACCTATGCATACACAAATAATGATGCATATTACCAATATTTGGCCATTGAAGTAAATGTTAATGAGTGGGTTTTAATAAAAATATTGGTAGACAATTGTTTGAAATTGAACATATTTTACATTTAAATTATCAATCGAGAGACATTATTTTTTATTGGGGGTCAACATTGTATATGTAGTAGTAGACTTGTTTTCAATTTGAGTGTTTAATGCTAAATATTGTGTTATGTGTATTTGAATGAAGATATAACTTTAAAAAAAATCTAGTATAATAAAATAATGAACAAATTGGAATGCAAATCACACAAGATTTTTTGTCAAATTTAACTTGGAAGCTTCCCACTCTAAAACATTAAAATCATGAAAATAAATAAGAACCTCTTTTCTATAAATGAAATAAATAATTAAGCCATACACTCATCTAAAAATTAAATGTAGAAATGAAAAAACTCACACAACTAAATCAGTCTATTGTAATGGATGAGAATCTTGAATAATCACTCCTCAAGAGTGGTCCCCTTCTCAATTAGACTAATGTATGAAACCCATACTTGGATAAACTAAATTAGACCAAACATAATCAATATTACAATTAAAATAACTATATATCAATAAACAAATTACTATGGATTGATAAAAATTATTCTAAACTTCTTTGATTGATTCTGAATGAATATTAAACTATCTTGATGGAGTGAATAATCCTAAACTATAGATATCTATATTAATTAAATGATATGGAAAGACTTATGAATAAAATAACATTTTTTTACTATAAACATAATCTTCATTGAAGTTAAAAATAAAAAATTATAAGTATAAATATTAAAAATAGAGGAGAAATCTAAAATTGTCCCTAAGTTGTTAGGTAAATTACTACCATATTATACCCAATGATTGTTAATGAGAAAAAAACAACATGATATAGCTAACTTACAATTTATAATCATTAAAAAATCATTATTTATCAATATAAACTAACTAAAAAACCCTCCTTCAAAGTCCCCATATAGTTTGTAACATTATTAATGAGTAGTTCCTTAAATTATAGAAGAGTAGCTACAACAATGGCTATAAACTAGGTATAGCCACATAATGATGACAAAGTTGGTATCATAGTGGATATAGATAACATTTTCATAGTGGTTACAAACATGAGATAATATACATTAATTTGATAAATAAATGGATCCATACATTCTTTTTTTCACCCATAGTAAACCAATATGCCAAAATTATAAATCATACTAATTCATCTAGTAGACCATAGTCTTAAAGACCATAAAAAATAATATATTCAATATTTAATGTGTATACTCTTATGGATAAAATAATGTATTAAAATATTATCAATAGGTTTATGACATAAAAAAAATTACAGGTTAAGGCCAATATTATCTAAGATGAGTTCCATTAGATAAGAAAGCCTAGGTTTTATCCTTTGTCAAATATGTTATTCATGGCCAATAAAAATCATTCAAATCCACTTGGATACTTTAAGCGTGAAAATATACATTTCATGGAAAATAATTCATTTATAGCCTTTGAAGTGGTAAAGTTAGTAGAAGATGGAAATATTATAGATTTGCTTTAAAAAATATGGTGTTATGAAAACCAAGATGATATACACTTTCAACAATGGTAAATCAAGTTTATTAATGGTGAACAAAGATTTATTATTAACATTTAAGGTGAGCATGTTCTTATTTACATTAAAATTCTTGATATAGTTGAATACTTGAATAACATTAATAACATCATTGTATAGGGGAAATATTACTTTAATCCATAATATGATGGTAGGCTAAGTTGGGAGAGTGGATTCTCACCATTATACACCACTAGTGTTTATTTTAGGATATGCATTAAATATTATTATGAATTCACTATTAGGAAGTGTACATGAGTGGTAATACTATGTGTAAAGTCATTAAGAAATGGATTAACCAAATGCAATATGCATCATGTTGAAAAAAGGCCTGTATAGGTATAACCACGAAAGGGTTTTGCACATATAACATGTTTTTAAAACAACTTTTTATATAATTAAATTAAGGCTGGACAAGCTACCAAAGTGTGACTTTTCATAACGTGTGAAAGTGTATTTTCAAGATCTAGAATCATGTTTATATAGGCAAGTGGAGTAATTTCTATCCCTTTTTCACACATTTTCAATCAAAACCATGTTATGGTGGGAAACACAAGGTACATAGCTACTAATTATTGAAATATCAAATATTTCCTTTGCAAAATATTTGAAATGATCAATATCAAAAAAGGTTTTTCAATTTATGCACAAGGTACAACTCTTGGTGAACATTTCACATCATGTAAATAAGTTTGGACTATAAATAGATTTATGCTTCCCATATGGTTATGGGTTCATGTATTGTATATTAATTTGAAAAAATATACACATGTAAGGTATGTCTTTAGTGAAACTTAGAGGAAACTACAATTTTCGAAGCAATAAAAGAAGATGTCACACAAACTTTTAGGTTCCATGCATATAAACTAAAATTTAAAAAAGATTTAAAATTAATGGAAAAGGATATTTTTAATAATGATGTGCAAATAGAAGATAATATTCACAACATAAATAATGAGGGACATTATTAAATTAGTTAATTAGTTGATGAAGGTATAAAGGTATCTCCATAATTGAATGAAAATTATGTATAAAGTTGGAAAATGCATCAATGGAAAGGGTTAAATAACTAATGGAAATTTTCAAAGTTGATGAAAGTAAAGGGTTAAAATAAAATAGGATTCATTTGAATTTTGAGGCATATACTAGGGAGGTGAAGGTACAAAATTAGTAGTGTAATTAGGAAAATGATTACAATCAACCTATACCTATAAATGAAGTAAATATTAAAACAAAATTTCAATTATAAATAAAAACAACTAGATATTATTTGTCACATATGGAGTTAGAACATATTGTGGAAGTGATAAAGGAAGTCAAAACATCTTCATGTAGACACATAATTTTGGTATAAGATCCTTTTTCATAGTGTCTTTTCCACATTTTTTCACACTTTGCCCACTTGTGTATATTTAGATTAGTCTCTCTCTAGATTCTAAGTCTTCTATATGTCTTCAACATTCACTATATTTATTTATTTTCAGCCTTGTCCCTAATTTATACATTTTTGGGTCGCTTTCCACATACTACACATTTTTTATTTCTCTTGATATTGATTTAGTATTCCCCCAAGTTTGACCTAGGTAGATTCAATGGGTCTTATGTATTTTTGTGAGTCTTCCATACCTTGGGTTGATTTCCCACACCTTTGATTTTTCTTATTTCTATTTTCCATGGTCGACCATAAATCATGTCATATCCTAAAGATCATATATATATATATATATATATATATATATATATATATATTCAATATTTAGATGATACTTGACAAGTGATTGTCAAGTATCATCTAAATATTGAATAAATAATGAATCTTTCTCCAAAATTCAAGTTAGATCATTCATTGATCATATCAATTTCTACAACTTGCTATCAGAGTTAATATCTCGATAATTTGACATTATAAAAGTATTATGCCATCATTTACTCTTACCAAAAGAGGGTTTAGATGAATGTTTGTGTAGTTACATTCCACATCTAGGGAAGAGGAGCAGAATCCTTTATTTGATATTTCATTTACATGACATAAATAACTATATTGGGTTTGATTATAACATGCAACATATGTATATGCAACATCATCGAGGCTTCCTAACCCATAAATTTTTTATTTTTATTAATTAATGTGTTTGTGGTGAGCTAGGTGAAAAAGACAAAGAAGAGATAAAATCAAATGTTATGCCTAAAAATTCAATAAATTAAAAACATGGTTTATGAAATAAATCACCACACCTACAAAAGAAAATTTAGAATACAATATATAGTTTAATAGACATTCTTTATAGTATAACATATTCACCAATAACAAAATTAGGGTAGATTTGGTAGCTTAATATGTACTAGGGTACATTTGGCAATAGGAATACATGTGTTAAATACACCCTTTGAAATTCAAAGCTATAGATTTGACATGGACTTGAATAATCACTTCCATACCACTATATCACTCTCATAATCCCACTATTATTCCTAGGTGTGTTTGTATAATCACTTTTGTTATTTTCCCTCATTTATTACTTGTCAAATTGTTTTATTGATGATTTTTTATAGTTTATGGCTATGAAGATGATATGGATTATGTTATTAGACATTAGCTACCTTATGTGTCCTTATGTACATAGTTTTATCATGTTGTTAAAGGTAAATTAACCTAGTATACTAAAAATATTAATAAAAATACTGAACTTCCCATTCTTCAAATGCTTATACCTTATATGATTTTTCCCTCAGGGTTTCATAACTGATTTTGAATTTGTAAACCTGATTTTATATATACATCCTATTTTACATGCTTTGATTAAAACCTAGATTAAACTCGCCTCTTTTTTATTTCATATTACAACCATGTTTCAAAGTTTGGTGCATACACCTTAGTTATTTTAATGCATATATCTTTCAACATTTTCAAGGGTTTTATCCTCCATCTTCAATCCATTTTTTATATTTTCATCTTGGTTGTGTTTCTTACATTTCTCACCAACTCATCATTGATCCTAGTGATATTATTTCTTATATGGTTGATTTTAATGCAAAAGGTCCCTATGTTACTAATATATTGAATTTTAATGCTATTTGAGATGATGACCATGAGAAATAAATATGTGATGATCCTAATATCATTGATTAAGTTAATTTATGTAGATTTGATACCATTAATAATTTCAGAGCTACAATTAATAAACATCTTGATTTTTTATAGCCTATATTTTTTAAATTTAAATTTGTATAACAATGAATTAGGAATAATTATTCTTTACCTAAGCATATTTTTAAATATCAATCAAATGATTCTACTCTACCACTTGGAGGATCCACATCTATTTAGGTGCGAAACTAGTTCTCCTCATGATACTATTGATCCTTCTTTGTCTCCACCTAGTGCTACACCCCCCATCATGCTAATACTTTTATTCCTATAAAATAAAATGCTTTTAGGGTTATTATTAAAATTAATCCAAAATCCAATGTTACACCATGATCTAACTCTTATATTTCATCCCTTTATCTTGTACATAGTCAAATTATTAATCATTCCTCCATTTCAACTAAATATAATCATAATAAGGTACCCATTCCTACATACACACATATTAATGCCAATCATACACTTAGTGATGTATCTATTGATCCAAAAATACAACAAAAAATTTGATGATATACGATTACAACTTACATAATTATTTAAATCATCTAAAAATCATTTCCATGTAGCTTCATCTCATAACATATTACATAACCCATTGGCTACAAAAATTATTAATAAAACCTTGCCTCCTTTATTTTTGGAACCTAAATTTACATTACATAGTAGAAATGTGGATCCTTTACATGATGCTACAGATTATTTCTCAACTTTATTTTATTTTAAACATCATGATATACTTATAACCAAGTAATTCCATAAGAGTCTCAACATATATGCCTTAGATTAGTTATATGCCCTACATGTGGCATTTGTGTGTCAATTCAATGATTTGGCCAATATTTTACTATTGAAACACATCATTATAACTATTATTAATTAAAAATATATAAATATATATTTCTATAAACATTAGTTAAAAGGTTAAAAAAATTTAAATTTCTCATATCAAACAAGGACCTAGTGAACACATTGTTGATTCTGTGCTTAAATTTAAAACCAAGCTTATTAAAATGTCAAATAAAATCCATAATAGTGACCCTCACAGTATATTTTGAAATATTTCTTTCCAACCACTTAAATACAAAGTCATATTTAATATTTATGAATATTTTTATGGTTTGTTCCATACACTACACAACATTATGATGAAACTTATGGATAATAATATGTTACAATATTCATTTATCACAACCACATATACCACCTTCAAATATTAGGGAAATTTTTTTTTTGAAAGATATGACTAATGATGCACTTAATTTTCAAGCTAATAATGAGGCCAAAATTATAAACTTAGTTTTAAAACCAAATGACAAGTTTGACTTTCCTACATTGAGAAATAGTCAATAATTTACAAGATTTATAGACCCAACTCACAAAGTGATTAAAAAATTGCATATATGTAATGTGATTACTTCACCTAATCCATATCAATTAAATAATTTTTGAGAATTTCCTAAAGGGTCTAACACAAAATTATATTGTGATTGCCATCAATCTTCTATATATTCAACTAATTGATGTTTCTAATTATGACATAAGATTCAAAATTCCATCTATAACAACACTATTCAAATTAAATTCCATAATTATATATTGAAAAAATATGTTACAATAATTATTTAAAATTTTAAAATATTTAACAATCCATTTATAAATCACGATACTAAAAATATAAATAATGTGTACATGAAAAAATGTATACATCATTCAACTATTCCACATAAGCATGATCTTGATAACATCATTGGCATGGTTTTGAGATCTCAACAACAAAAACCTTACATTACATTATATAACCAAGAGATACTAAATTATGATTTATTTAATTTTCCTTTATACATTCATGGTTTTTTTAATATCAACCATCAATCACACATGGCATTATGATTGACAACAATTCTATCAAAAATCTAGTTATGATGTCATTTTTATCTATTCAAGGCTACATTGAGAAATAATTAATAATTATAAATATGATTATTTATAGTTATGATGGAATGTCACACACACTTCTTAGTGTTATTACACTAATAATTTTAATCTATCCTCAAAGCCTTCCATTTTAGATTTATGTTGTAACATATGCAAGATCATATAATATATTACTTGTTCAACCATAGATTAATTAATTGAGAGTGATACCTTTTATATTACACCATTGTATAAATATTTTTCATAATAGTGAATTAAAAACCCTTTCTAGATGCATAAATTTGGTATTAAACACTTCACAACATCATTTTTGAGTTGTCTTTGATGTACATAACTTTCTTATGCAAATTTGACTCTTACTCACATTCTTTTCTAGACATTCATATATTGACAAACTTATCCAATCCAATTCACCATCATTCATATAAATTATCTCTCTAATGTATTCCATAATGATATTTTATTGTAAACACACTATCTCCATATTAAAAATCATTTTGTTCATTCTTGGATAGTGTGGAAAACAATCAGATGTTATCAATTACTAGTAGCATCTCCATTCATTGACTATTTACCAAGTTACTCAAATAGATCATTTTCAAATTAAAATAAATCCTTTGTGTTGGATTACACATTTCAAATGTTATTTATGGGGGTACATTACCTAAATATTCATATATATGTACACATCAATTCTAATGTCATTCCTATCTAGCATGCACCTATAATCTAATAATTATCTTAGAAAATTTTGAGAAATTCATTAGCACATCCTTGAGGCATTATCCAAAATCATCCAAATCTTATAAACCCTCAAAGGAATAGTCCAAAAATACCAATTATGAACATTAATTTCAAGTTCAATGATACATGTTGTTAAGTATTGAATGCAAAATAATTGCATTGCATTCTATTAGAACATTATTGAGTACACATACATATAGGTGGGAGAACTATGTATAGTTTGAGTCCATTTTGGATAATCAACATATAGGGAAATTATCAACCACTTAGTGAGGTGTGTTTGAGTTTTTCTAACCCATCTTTCAAACCCCCTTTTTTTAGGTCAAGCAAGTGTCAAAAGTGTATCTAGGGTTTCAATTCAAAGAAAGTAAAAATTAGACTATGCACATAATTTTAAGGATCCATAACCATATTAGCAATGGGAATAATTATTTTTATTTAAGCACACTATAAAATGACACATGGACAATTCCAAAAAATAGTGGACAAAACCAATTATCGTAAGTGTCTAAGCATTCGTTGGCAATGTCTTGGTAGATTTCGACAATATATTTCATAATTAGAGTAATCTCATATCCATTTCATAGCATTTTAAATTATTTTTCATAAGTAGTGAAAAATAAAAACAAATATCAGCTAAGTTCCTTCTCCTTTAGTCATTTCCATATTTAGTAAGTTTAATCAATTCTCTTTTAACATTCATATTTGTATGGTAAGTGGTATATCTTATACAATCTGAATCTAAATATTTTAATACTTACTTCAATCACTAAATAAAAAATAATGTAAGACATATTAAATAAAAATACTTGCTTTCTCTATTGCATGAGTTTATTATATTCAAATGCTTCCATTATTTCAATGATTTGTGCCATATGGTTAAAGATCACAAAGTTAAAATTATTGGTATGAATAAGATAATGTATGGGTTTAATCCTCATACATTTTCTAGTGAAAAACTTAGGATTAAACCAAATCTTAAATATAAAACAAATCATACTAAGAATGAAATAAAAAATAATAGTTAATGCAGTGTCACAACCTAATAATCAACTTGTCTTATTGGCTCCATAAGGAAGGTAGTTTATATGGTTATCTAAACTTCCTCAAGATATTTTAGAAGATACTTAATTTAAATATCATATATCTCCCTATGTAAAAATAGGTTTATATGAATAGGTTACAATATAAATGGATTTAAAACAATGTATATTGCCATTATCACATATGCACAAGACAATCTATGAATAGATACTTTAGCTTAATACATAAGAAACATGATCATATTTGTGACAATATTATTTTGATTAATGATGTTATCAAAAATATGAAATATTTATTGGAATAACATAATGGTAATGGGAAGTTTAATATATTTTTTAATCCATTTAAAAGTCATAGGTAAAAAGAGTCCAAGACTAACACTGAGGTACATGTAACTTACAAAGCATGTCCTTATCTAAATTCTTATGCTTCTAAGACTAAAGAGGAACATCTAGTTAATGGTATTATTGGTACACTTAAAGATACACATGTACATAGAATTAAAATCACATTCAATAAGCATGATATTTTTAATGGTGATTCTATCAATGTACCATTGGTTGTACATGCTTATATTAACTCACATCATATACATAGTGTCATGGTGGATAATGGGTCAGGTGAAAATTTTTACATTATGACCTTGCTTATTATTCTTAAACATACACATGAATATTTTAATGATATGACAAAGATAATGAAATTATTTGATAGAAAGAGATAAAACCTTCTTGGGAGCATTGTGTTATCACTTATGGTAGGGCCTATAATAGTTATTAAAATTTTCTAGTTATACATAATATGAATGAATTATACATGTTATTAAGACATCCATGGATAAATAATATATGTTTAATACCATATTTTCTACATCGATGTGTGAATTTTATCTATAGAAACAAAGTGGTTATATTTCTAGGTAATATATGAGTATACTATTCAACCAAAAACATTTTCCCTAATACATCCCCCACAACATAATATGAATATTGTAAATTTCATTTCGCATAAATAGTTTAGAGATAGGCAATTAATCTTCTTCAAAGACTAGATCTTCAATTTCCATTACATCGAAAGTCTATTCTAATTCCACAATGAATGTTACCTATTCTAACACATCCTAAGTTGGTGTACAGGTTACCCTTCGTGTTTGATAATGAACACCATCTTCTACTCCACGTATACAACACATTTCACATATTACTATGGTTTCTCAATATACACATCATACACAATATCATAATGTCTATGATGATAATTATGGATATACTACAACATATGATGATTTGTAATATTTGTATACTTATATGTATGCTACTTCTCTCCCATGGAGGGTGTAATTTTTCTCAATATATCCAAAACCTACATGTGTACGGTACATTACTTTGATCATTGGTTAGTATGAGGATATTTTGAAAAAAATAAAAACTATAAAAACATAAAAAAATAAAAAATTATGAGCCATACATGACATTATTTTTTATTTACATGATAGATTTATGTTATTTATCATATACATGGTAGATTACATATCCATTTTCTATGTACATTTTTTCATAGTACACATGAGTGGGATGTAGGGCATACAAGTTTTTAATGGTACATGGACATTCAAATATAGGAAATTATTTATGCCCAAGGGCCTTCTACATTATGGGCATGCTTAAAGTAAGGGCATATTGGTACATTTTATATGTTATATCTTTATATGACCATTCCATCGATCATATTAAGCTACTTACACTCTTTATACATGACTTGATCTTGTAAATACTATCTAGAGTTTTATATTCGATGAATATTATACTTTTTTTTGTTTCAACAATGACATTTATGTACTATGTAGATTGGCATTTCTTGTTCTATGTGTGTTTATGTTGTTTCATGTTACATGGTGTGATCATTTATTATGTATTAAAGTATGTAATGATCATTGTATGTTGTATCATGTGATAATTATTATGTTTTATCTTACATGTTTCTATGAATACATTTATTGTGTTTTGTCACATCATCTAAAAGTGGTGTTGAGATCTTATACTCTATGTCATGTCCATATTGTGTCCATTTTATGTCACATTCAATTCATGTTTTGCATGTTTATGTGCATCATGATCATGACATTGTGTATTTCTATGTGTGGATACATCTATGACTATTTAATGAGTTTATTGTAATTATTTATATCAAACATTAATCTATAGTGTGAGATGCCATAATTTATATCATGTATCTTATGCATGTATCATTATTGATTTCTCATTATTGTGATGGTTACTATTGCATGCCTAAGTTCTATATTTACTTGGCATGGAACTTGGATGCCTTAGGTTATATATACTATATATATGTGAGTGTTCAAATATTTATATGATGACACAATATAATAATTTTATAACACGTGATTTAAATTCTTACATATTTTATATATAACATGATGCATATAATTCTTTTATTTTGGGATGATTGATATGTAAGATTCATCCCTCAATTAAAAAGTGGGCATTTGGTTCAAGTTAAATAGTTGATATTGGGATATATTGACACATATGTGAGGTATATTTGAGAAATTTTATAGGATTATGAGAGACATTTGACTGATTATATGACATGATGAGACATATTATCAGATTACAAGGATTGGATTGGTAGGTCTATCCTATTTATCAAATTAAGAATAATTAATATATATTATAGCATTATATATCATAATAATGTACAAATAGATCATATTTTAGGTCATGGATATTTTTCATGCATGTACTTTTATATTTTTATTTGATGGGGAATAATTATACTACATAATAAATTTGAATTTAAAATCCAAATATAACAATTAATTTAGATTTTCAAATTTTACATATAAACTTGATGTGGGGTTCCACTTTTACATACAAGCCCTATATATGGATCCATTTTGACATACAAAAGGTATGGGGTTTCACCGAAATAATGAAGATGATATTTTGAGTAGTGTAATTTAGGTTTTTATAGTACTTAATTATTATCACTTTTTAGTATACAATGAGGGTTGAAGCATACATCCTTTCAACCCATGTTTTTAGCAATGTCAGATCCTTAGGGTATAATCAGCCCATGGCATCTCCAAATGAGTTCAAAATATGGAAACTACATTCCCATACCCATAGGTATATTCATTCTTTGGATTTTCAATTTTAAAGAGTTCAATGATATAGATTATTTTAGATTTTCTAACATGAGTGAACATTGATTTCTATATGGTTCCTTATAGTTTTTTCATGGAGAAAGATGTATATTTTGGGAATGCATGGTAACATCAAATTCAATTATATATAAGTACCAAATTTATTTATTTTATCCTTTTAATCTAGCATTTTGAATACTAGACTAAGAGGGGGGAATTTATAGACACATGAATTTTTTTGTTAGACACTTCAAAACATCAATGTTGACCTATATTGATGTGCATGACTTGTGTGTACATATTTGACTCTCTCACATTCTCTCCTATCCATTAATTTATTTATGGACTTATCCATCCCAATATATTGTCATTCATATAAAATATTTCCCTAGTTTGTGCCATAATGCATTATTATCCTAGGCAAACTATCACCATATTCTAGATCATTGTTCTTCTTACTTAGATAGTGTCAAAAATAATCAGACACTGCTAGTTACTAGTAGTGTCTACCTTGACTATAAATGTCCTAGGCCCCTCAAACATCTATTTTTTAAATTCAAATCCATACTTCAATTTGATTTATACATTTCACATGTTAGTTATGGGGATAAATTACCCAAAGATTCATCTATATATACATATAAATATAAGGCAATTATTATCTAATAAACACCTATCATCTAGCACTATCATGGAAAATATTTATAAATTCATTAGAAAATCCTTGAAACATTATCTAAAACCATAAAATATGAAAACCCCTCAAACATAAATTTTGACATATATATGATGTACATGACTTGTGCATGCATATTTGACTATTTCTCACATTATCTCCTATCCATCCATTTTTATATGGAATTATCCAACCCAATCCAATGTAATTCATATACAATATATCCCTATTTTATG
>JARHVA010009766.1:57500-269754 GCA_037957365.1 Torreya grandis
AGGATTTTTGGGATGTCATCAAGCAGGATCTCTTTGAAGTGATCCAGGAATCTTATTCCAATAAAGAGATGCTGAAGGCTTTGAATGCTACCTTCCTGGTCTTAATCTCGAAGAAAGAGCAGGCGGACCAGCTGGAGCACTTTCGGCCTATTGCGCTCTGCAATGTTGTTTACAAAATTATCACTAAGCTTTTAGCGGGTAGACTCAAAAGCTGCCTCCCTGTGATTGTTTCAGAGGAACAGGGGGGTTTTGTTGCGAGCAAGCAAATTCTTGATGAGGTTGTCATTGCTTCTGAAGTCATTCATTCTATGAGCATATCCCAAGAGAGAGCCATGTTCATCAAACTGGACTTATCAAAGGCCTACGACAAGGTCAGCTGGAGGTTCTTACAAAAAATCATGTTGGCCTTTGGTTTCAGCCCGGCCTGGATCCAATGGGTATTTAGCTGTGTCACCACGCCTTCCTACTCGGTTCTCCTCAATGGACAGCCCACTGAGCTTTTTGGAGCAGCGAGAGGCCTTCGTCAGGGGGATCCGCTCTCCCCTTATTTATTTATCATTCTGGCTGAAGGATTGGGCCGGCTCATAAAATTCCATGTTTCTCAGAATATTCTGCAGGGATGGCAGTGGGGGAATGGCCTAATCACGTCCCATCTTCAGTTTGTTGATGATACTATCCTGGCTAGGAAAGCGCGTATTCTTGAGGCGCGCGCTTTTCGGGACACCCTTGACATATACCTGGATTCTTCTGGGCAGAGAATCAATGACCACAAATCCTCTATCTTTTTCTTTAATACGCCTGGTCCTATTCAGAGGAGAATAGCGAACATCATGAGGTTTCAAATTAAGATTCTCCCAGTGATTTATTTGGGCATTCCCATTGTGGTTGGTAGACAGCCACGGTTGTTTTGGTAGAATGTATTGGATAGGCTGAGGCAAAAAGTGAGTCACTGGACTCATAGATGGCTCTCCACTGCTGGAAGAGTCACATTGCTCCAATCTGTGATTCAAGCTCTTCCTGTTTATCGATGCTTGGTCCAGGCTGCTCCAGTGTATTTTCTCAAGGAATTCGATGCTCTTTCTCGCCAGTTCCTTTGGAGTGGGAACCTGAGAAGCACCAAATGGAGTTTGATCAAGTGGGATACCGTTTGCCGACCAAAGAAAGATGGGGGACTTGGTTTGCGCTCTACCATCCTGGCGAGCCAGGCCTTGGCTACCAAATTATATTGGAGATGGTGTACGAATCAGTCCCAACTGTGGGCCCGCATCTTGGCTGGTAAGTATTTTCCTGAGGTGGATCCCTCTGTCATCCCTCGGCTTCCTCTTGATGGGGGAGGCTCCATGATTTGGCGTACCCTGAAAGGCAGAGCTCAGTTAATTAAAAATAGCCTGTTCTGGATTTGCAAGTCTGGAGAACAGGTTCTCTTCTGGGAGGATTCATGGGATGGACTGCCCCCACTCTTGTCTTCACACCCACATTTGCAGCCTTTATATGATGTTTTTCAAGCAGCTGGCTGGACTAATGTTGCCCATTATAAGGAGGAGTACAATATGGGATTGGCCACAGGTTTCAGATGGAAACATTCTTCGGATTGGCCGCCGGGTGGATCCCAGGAGAATAGATTAGAGCTTGAACGGGTTTTATCATCCAGACATTGCAACTCTATCAATGCTCCGGATGAGCTTGCTTGGGGAGGTTGTTCTACTGGCAGCTATTCGGTTTCGGCGGGCTATCGGTTTCTGCTTACGCAAGTGCTGGGAGAAGCGCATTTTCCTTGGGGGAGGCAGACTTGGAATACAGTTACTTGTCCCAAATGTTGTTTCTTCCTGTGGATGCTGGTCTACAACAGGTGCCTCACGTGGGACAACTTGTGCAAATGGGGCTTTCAGGGACCCTCCAAGTGTGTGCTTTGCTGTGGAGAGGTGGAAACAGGGTCGCACCTCTTCTTTCTTTGTTCTTTCACAAAGCATCTTTGGCATAGATGGTGGGACGCATGGAGGAGACCCTGCTGCCACGCCACTTCTTTAGCTGACTTCTGGAACTGCTTAAGCGCCCCCAATTACAAAGCGCCTATTCTCCAGGCTGCCTGGCTTGCTGGGCCGGCTTTCATCCTTTGGAATGTATGGTTAGAGTGCAACAGGCGCATTTTCCACGCTGAGCTGAGGACTGTCAACGCCACTTGGGCGAAGGTGCGCGATTCCCTTCTGGAGTCGTTGACTGCGAAGGGATTCTGTGCGGACGGGCTGGGGGAGGTTGAGTCGGGCATTCTTGCCAGCATTGCTGGCAATTGGTCCAGCGCTTCCTCCACTGGTCCACCTCTTCGCTCCAGCCACAGAGCCAATCAAATTCATAAACTGATTTGCAGGAGAGGTCGTTGGACGCCCCCTCCAAATGGGAAGTTAAAAATTAACACTGACGGTTCTTCGCGAGGAAACCCAGGTGAAGCTGGGATCGGGGGCGTTGGTCGTGATAATTCTGGAAACATTCATTTCATCTTCTTTGTTTATAAGGGATGGCACACCAACAATTTCATGGAAGCGCTCGCCATCCTCCAGGCGATACAACACTGCTGTCAACTGGGCTGGCAGAATATTATTTGCGAGTCGGATTCCCAGGTGGTCATTGATTTGTTAAGTAATCGTAATTTTGATAGAGCTGATTGGCGACTTGCGGTGGTTGTTCAACAGATTCTCCAGTTGAGTGATGTGATGGAATCGGTGTGTTTCATGCATATACCCCGTGAATGGAATGGGGTAGCTGACCGTTTAGCCAAATGGGCCTCGGAGCAAGGTCCTCAATGGGAAATTCTTGACTATAGCAGGTTGCCTTTGAACTTCTCCCAGGAGCTGAGTCTTCTGGTTGAGCAGGACAAGGCGATGTAATGTACTTTTCTGGCCTTCTTGTTTTGCAATATATTTTTACCCCGAGTAGTTAAACACTACTTGAAATTTATAAGTTTCACATTTTCAAGTATTAAAAGCTAAAGAGTTACATTGCATTCTAGTGGAACACTATTGGGAGAACATAAATATAGGTGAGATAAATATGTAGAGTTTGAGGTGTCTTCAAATTATTGGAATAGAGGAAACTCTCAAACACTCAGTGAATTTTGTTTTCAATTTTCCCACACATATTTGTAACCCATTTTTCTAGGTCAAGTAAGTGTCAAAAGTAAGGATAGGGTTTCAAGGCAAAGGAAGACAAAAATAGAACCCATTTATAATACAAAGGATATAAAATCACTCAAAAATAATCTTGATAGGTAACTATAATTATTTTTGCTAGAATAGACTAAAAAATTAAATAGGGATAGAATTGATAGGCAATGAACAGGACTGGTTGGTGCAAGTCACTAAGCATTCACTGAAAACATCTTGAAAGATTTATGAGGAAACATAGTATATAATTTAGTCTATCATTTTATTTTTACCATGTGTGTATTTTAATAAGTGGTAATTAATTAGTTATCACTCTCACTAACATTTCCTTGTTTCTCTCTTAGTTGGTTAGGATGAGAAAGCTAATCCTTCCTTTCAAGGGATGTATTTATTATAATTTTTAGATTTATTTTGGTTTTTTCATTAATTTTAAGAATGTAAGAATACTATAATAAGGATTTTAATTATTATTTATAGTTAATGAAGTTTTTATTGTGGATTAATGAAGGAATATTTGTTGCACCAAGTAGTGTACACCCTTGTATTACTTCCTTAATAAATTCATTCATTTAATGGACCTATGGATCCCCTATAGGATTCCACATCACCAATATCAAATCATCATACACTCCAAATTTTTATATAGGTTATTATATTTGTAAATTCCATAAGTTTTTTATTGTCACATTAGATCCAAAAAATAGTGTCAGCATGTCTAGAGCACCCAAAATTGTAATCTCCTATGTGGATGGCTAGACCTTGAGTTATAGATCTCAAATTTTTCTAGATTCATTGATTATTTTGAAAATTTTACTTTATATTAAAAATATTTTTATAAAATTCATTGAAAAAATATAAAGAATAAACAAAATCAAACAGGGAAACTAACAAAACTACTACCTCCTAGTGACCTTATGGTCTCGTTGTTACATGTATAGCTAACAATGGTTTCCTACTATTTGATCACACTCCTTGAACCCATCCAACCCCAATGTAAGTTATATATAAACTTTTCACATGACCTCCAAGTATTTTTATGGTTTAATTCATAGGAAACCCTATCAATATGATAGGAAGTAGTAGTATGATGAATTCAACAACACATATACATTGCACAAATATGGTAAATAATGATTAATCAAATGAATTATACAAAAAAATAATGCACATTAAAATATTTTCATAAGTTACAGAGAAGATATGAAATAAGTAAATTCAAGAAAATGATCAGTGTTCATACAACTACATCCTAGATCACAAAAAATAAAATGTAATATTTTTTGGTAATAATCCATGTATTGATCTATTAATGTGGTCATCTCTAAAAAAAATGGGAGACCAACACACTTCTTTTAGAGATGAAAATCACTCCTATGATGATATGATTCCTAAATTTCCCCTTGTTCTTGGCACAATATTTCAACAACATGACCATATAGTGGCATATCATTCTAAACATATCTTTGCTTCAACATATTACAAGGAATCACTTTATTTGGTATAATCTATCCACTCTACACCACATTATTTTGGGGAGGGAACAATTTATATACACAAATAATTTTCCTTTTCAATTTCTTCACTTCCAAAAAATAATTGAAGAAGATATGATTTAAAATGGATCATCTACACAAAACAATTTTACTTGATGTTTTAGTACTAATAGGGGATAAGCAACATATTTTCATCTTGTTTTAGCCCCCTTCATATAAATTTCACTTTTATTATTCACACCTCTTTGTAGTTATGGTTTCATACATGGTATTCTCAATCTACTAATGATCTAACTTTTGGGAAGATTTCCACAAGTATTCACTATCAAACCACTTCCACTTTGGTTCCTTTTTGGGAATTTTTCATATAGGAAGGGTTAATTCATGGTTGTTTAATTAATTTTATCATAATTTTTTGTCTCATGATCATCATAAATTTCTATTGAAGAAGGCAAAATCTACACTTTTATGTGGTCACTTGGGGAATTAATAAATACTCCATCAATTACAATAGTTCTTTTAATAGCCTCATATATGATGAGACATTCTTTTCATTTTGAGTATGTATGTAATATGTGGCCTCTCTAAAACTAAAAACTATAAGGTTATATTATATGTTTCTTTGAATCATCTTATTATGTGGGATTTAATCCTAATCAACATATATCATGATTATCTCTAAGTAGTTCAATCCTTGATACCACATTCTTCATTTGTGTATTATTTTGATTTTAGTCTTGTCACTCCCCATACGTTACCTTTCTCCTTTCCTTTTCTTGAAATCCAACTCATTCATAAATATAAAGATAATGTTAAATACTTCATAGGATAAGTTTTAGTATATCCAATCAAGAGTTGTTATAATCCTCTCAAAGACTCAAGTGAATCACTAAAAAAGTTTGGATCATAATTATTCCAAATTCCACCAATTTTGTTCATTATTCTCAACTTTTACCAGATGTCAATCAATTTTTCAACATTAAGACTTGATAGACCATCATCAGATTCCTAATTCATGTGTAAGGTTTGATTATCACCACGTCCCTAAAAACTCCATTATCAAAAGCATTGGAGACCAATGCTTTTATGGTGGGAGGAATGATGAGGAAGCATAAGATATAATTTATTATATAATTTTACTTCTACCATGTGTTTATTGTAATAAGTAAGAAGTATTTATTTTTTACTTTCACTAACCATTTATTTGATTATCTTTCTTATAGCTATTCTTTTATAACCTATGCAAGTTATAAGATTAAATTAATGCAAATTCCTATTCTAAATCAAAATTAAAACCTCATATTGAGGTATTAAAATCAAAATAAAACAAAGTAAATATTTACAATACCATCATGAAAAATAATTATGTCAGATTCTCCATTGATTGAATTTGATTTGATCTTAAAAATGGGTATGTGGATGCTCAACTCAATTATCCAAGCAAAGGTAAATTCATAAGCTTATGGATGTATGATCTTAATTTTCTCAATGAATGTGTAGGATAATTTTTATATCGATTTGATATCTTGAAGTTGGATGATGAAAATGTATGATGACACTTTAATTTATATGATTTTGGGTGATAATATGAAGGGTTTTGATAAATATAGATTTATTTTAAAATGTTAATTTTAGATCATCAAAATTGGTTCCTTGTCCAAGTGGAAAAGACCAACTCCTCATGTGTTTGAGAGAAAAGGGGATAGTTGGTTGGTAGTTTAAAATGTATTATTAATGAGTAAAGGTAATTGGATGACTCACCAATTTATTTTACATATTACATTATGACTCAATAATTAGTTGAGGAAGTTAAGGAATTAGTTAGATGACTCAACATTTGGTTGAGAGAAGTATGGAAGATGTTTGGTGACTTGGAATTTTTGGATTTTAATTGGTTTTATGAAATTATGTGTGCAAAAATAATTAATTAATATGGATAAATTAATTACTTGAAAAATATATGGAAGTGATGTTAGGATGAAATTCAAATTTGGTATGATGGCTAGGTTAGTACATTGATTTTAAACAAACTCAATTATGTCACTAAATGTGGTGGAATTTAGGTGTCTATATTTTCCCCACTTTGAAATCGTGTTGTGACTAGAAAAAGAAATACATTTTAAATTAATAAATAAAATTAGAGTGGAAACAAATTTAGTAATATGTGCCTTGGTTGGCTTCAAATGATTATGAATGATGACCCCTTGAGCAATTGTGTAGGGAGAAGGGATGTGGATGAGCACTTGAAATGAATGAATGATGGGAGGTTATACAAAAAAATTGATGTATTTTATAACTTAATATCCAAATATACAAAGATACTATCATATCCCCTATGATAGAGGGTCCTACCAAATAGGATGAAGAGGAAGGTGTGTTGTATGAAGGATTTGTGTTGAGTGTATGAAGGATTTGGAGGGATGGAATCATTATGAGGATTGGAAGGGTGAGTGGGAGAAACAATCTCATGCTCTATAAGATTGAGAGTAGAATTAAGTTAGATGATTTGTGGATTAAATTCTACTTTAATGGTGTCTTTAATATGTGATGGAGATTCATACTGTAACTATGCTATTGTAGGGGTAAATTTATTTATTTATTTGGATGATTTTGATTTTAATCTTTCTATGATAGCACCTCAAATATGTTTTCACTAAGGGACATGTATTTTTTTATTTTAGGATTTGGATTTGGATTTAGATTATCACATAGTGCCTTAATAAGGTATGCATTAGGAAATGCTAATTTTAAATTTGGATTTACTGGATTAAAGGATTCTTTTTTATTGAGGAACACTTATGTTTTAGATAGATACAGATTTTGATGGGATCCTTACCCTATATTAAAACTAAAAAACCACAATAAAACTAGGATAAAAACACCATGTTCTAGGAGAACCAAATATAAAAAGTAGCCATAAGGCTAGAGTAAACAAACATCAAGCCTATCTACTACCTAAAAGCTAGTATCAAACATCATCTTGTGGGATAGTAATCTAAAAGATTAGCTATCTTGCCTTTTTTACTTTTTTTCTTTTTTACCTCCTACCATATTTCATGTTCATTATTCACCATAACTAATTGATTATCTAGATTCTATGTTTCCAAAGTTCTATTTTTAATTAAATCTTCATTTGAGTCTAAGTTTTCAAACTCGTGTCTTATTTTTACTCCCTGGCTAGCTGATTCATAGGAGAAAGCTAAATAGTTTTTGTCACCTCTTCAATGAGCACTTTTCCATTAACATAAGCCACTTTTTCTTCTCTCTTGCTAACTTCCAATTCTATTACATCTTGTTTTTCTATGTCTTCAAATCAATATTCCCACTAGCGATGGATCTAGCACACTCCATTTGTTTGATTTGGATTTTTCTACCTTTTTTTCATCACTTATGGATGATCTTTAGGATAAGTTGCCTAAAGATGACTTGGTAATTTGCAATTGTGACATCTAATATTAGTATTCTCATAATCTAGAATCTGAACATGTTGAGATTTACCATGTTATAAAATGATTTTATCTAGAACCCCTTTACTTAAATCAATCTCAACACAAATGTGAGCATAAGTGCATAATCCTAGAATAGCCTGCTCATCATCATACTTTAGGAATGACCCCAAAGAATTATCTATTTCTTTGTGAACATGCTAAAAATGTAGAGGCAAATTAGGAAGATGAACCCAAACTAGCATCGTAGTGACTGAAAGAGTGAGAAGGTTGAAATATGAAAATTAGGGAGTGATGAAAATATCCATGATTCCCCAAAACTAAGGGCCTTTGAAGATGTGTTTTTGGTAATATTCTTAACCATGAAAGTGAACAATAAAAAATCATTTAGATCATAGAGAAATTTCACAATGTTTTGATCATCTACCGTGAACCCATTTATTTAAAGTGGTCATAGATGGCCATATACCATTAAACCTACAAATGATTGCATCTTCATTCAAAGTGTGAAAATATCCATCCACTACCTAATTTATGATCTCCACCGAAGGAACCTCCTTCACTTGATCAACAATATAGACATGAGGAGGTGGAGAACTTTTTGTTGGATTTAGAAAGGGGGAAACATTTTTGAATACATATTTGAAGGACACGAGTTAGGGATTATAGGAAGGTTTTTTAATATCCATCCCTCCCTACAATCTAGAAGTCATGGAAATAACTAAATCTTTTCCAAATGAATAAAAAGATAGTGGGAAAAATTAATGTAATCCCTTATCCTATTAAACTAAAGACTAATATTTAGTTGGAACCTTTAAAGAGACCTCCAACCTCTATTTTAGATCTATCACTACTTTAATCCCTTTTACCCAAAAATAAATTATATGCCCAAACAAGGAACATACCATTAATTGGTACCCTAGGTGTTTGGTTGTTGAATTTTCCTATTTAGACATTTTGTCAAACATTTTACCTCCATTCTCCATAACCATTGGTTTATGCATTACCAAGTCCTTAATGATCAGACTATGATGCCCAAGGTATTTTGACCAGCCAAAGGTCTCAACCTTTGTCTTCATAGCCACATGTTGTGCCATACACCAAATATTTTATTTTTCCCACATGACAGGGATGCTTGATCCTTTCTTAAAACACCTATAAATCAACTCATTTGATTTAGGTCTATTTTCTCATTAAATTGATATTGTCATCAATGAGAAAGCTTTGTTTCCTTTTCAAACATCCATCTATATCAATGACTTGAGTGCATGTGGTGGTGTCTTTGGGAAATAGTGAATCTGGCATTTTTCTTGAGTGACATGTTCTAACCTCTACATTGATTTGGTCTTACCTTTCCCCTATGTCTCCTGAATTAAGTTGCACACTATCTTCCTTTATCCCAGTGGATCATCCTCCCTTTTGAAATCATGGGATGTAAAAACTTAGGTAGGTGGTTCTCCTCCCACATAGTTACCATCACTTCCCATAAAAGTGATCCACTCTAGCAATCATCACTAACCCTATTGATGCCTCTATGTGTATCATGCATTCTCTTAGTGTTTAAGAACACTTCTAGTTTCATAATTCTAGGAATTCAAAGCATGAGTAGTAGGTTTTGGTAATATAGCTACCTATGGTGAAATAGAGGTAGAGCAAATTGATTATTTCACAAATTTATATTACTTGGTGGTTGAGAGCCACCGTGGTCCTTATGAATATTGAAGTACCTAATTTGATCTTAGTGAGTTATGATCAAATATCTATGCTAAAGACTAATCTATATGAATATTTACAGTGAGATCCATACTAAAGAGATTTAGTTTAAAAAAGGAGTAAAATTAAGGGTAGGGAGGAAAGAGAATGTGTGATTGTTGATCCTTGACTTAAACATCATGACAAAGTTTTAATTACAACTAAACATGTATTTAACTAACATATAATGCAAAATAGCATAAGCTCATATCTCACCAAACACCAGGCAAATTTATAAGGATAATATGAAAGAATACAAGTAAGAACTAGGTTTTACTTTAAAGGTTTGTTACCAAATTCAAATAGCATTAGCACATCAAAATATAGAGCAAATAAAATGAAGCAAATCAAGATCTTTCAACTAATCTAGCATAAAAAAAAATTATCAACCTTATATCATAGATGCAAATTCAAAATTCATGAAACCATTAAAATTCAAGCTTTAGAACCAACAATTGAGAGAAAAGCCACATTAATAATTGACACATCAAATTTGGACAATATTTATAGAACTCCATATTGTATTAATTGCTCAAAGTGTACAAATTTTTCTCAAAATTATCTCTTTACACAATGGAAATAATGCCTTTTATAGAAGGACAAGGTAGTATACTAGTCAATTACAAGATACAAATGTAGAGGGATAAGGATAGTTTCCCATCTTTATAATTCTAGAATATATTTGCTTTTCCAAATGGACTGACCTAGAGGCAAATACGCTAACAAACTAGCATATGCCTTTATAAAAGAATATTCCATGATGAAATATTATAATGCTTTTAAAGAATAGAATATTAATCATTTATTTGGTGGGCCCTATGCTTGATAATTCTATTTCTTCTACTAAAGGATGTTCATGGCCTTTGAGTGTTACTCAATGACTAGTTCCAAGTCCACAACCAGTTTTAAGAGACACTCTTCTTCTTTTGCAGCTAACTCATTCAATTCCTTTTCATTTATATCCATGGCTTCTTTGATGATCTTGGCCTCAGTTATCCTCTCACCTGTATTAAATATCAAGTCCAAGATCTTACTATTACCTACCCTAAATTGGCCTTAACTTTTACTTTTTATTTCTTGTGTTACCAAAGTAGCCCTATGTTTAAATTCATCATCCTTGATGATGCCTAGGATATTAGGCTATACAAGGTCTTTGAGAATTATCCCAAAGATATTTTAAATCCTTTATATTATCTCCTCATAATCCTTTAGGAGTTTTTCTAGATCAGGAGATCATGCACTTAAACCTTGGACCTTGTCAACAATAATTCCTAAAATTGCATTCAAATGTCCCAATCTTATTATTTTAAATCCAAGAATTTGCCTTTCAACTTAGATGTTGATTAACCCTATTATTTGATCCTCTAAAGCTTTTCATTGGGTTATTAATTCCTTAACCACTGTATTCTATTGTGCCAACACACTCTACCTTAGCTTCATTGTTTTTAATGCATCAAACATGTCATAAAAGGATTCATCAAACATTTTGATCATTTCTTCAAGACTGATAAGACAACTTATGTTTCCAAATTCTCCTATTCCTTATTAAAATTATATATTCTCTACTTCATACATCTAATACCTATTCTAACCTAAGTTGAATGAGCCTCAGATAGGCTTTCAATGTCCTCTTCATGGATGGGGAGTTCACAAGGCTGGTATCCCCCAACTAGAGTTAAGCCTACAAATAGCTCAACTTTTTGAAATGTGAACTCTTTAGTCCCCACCATGCCTTTTTATTTGTCACTCTCTCTAATCCATCTATCTCTAGATTGAATTGCACAATAGTAGTTAGTTTAATGTATTTTTGAGATTCATGAGCCTCCATCTAAGTGCTTCTTAAAGCTCCTAAAGTCTCTATTTGCTTGTTATCTAACCCTATAGTAGCCATTAATATTCTCTCTTCCTCCTCCATCAAATCCCTTATCCATGGCTTGATATCATCATGTACATCAATATCTATAGTTTGGGTCAAGGCCCATGATTGGGAATATGAGGGGATCTTCTGTATTTTCCCATAGATGAACCAATCTAAGATGATTGGTCCATGAATGGGGTATTCCTCATTGAATAAGTTGATTTCACTAGTAGGGTGAGTGAAAGTCGAATTGGGATTCTTTTTCCCAATTGGGACTATTTCTAACTCTACCTTTCTCTTACTTAATGGTGCCATAAGGACTAGATCCAAGGTAAGCTCTTTCCCTTTTTATTTTTCAACCTCTTCTACTTGGGCTTGTGATTCTTCATCATGTTCCTCCTTTTCATCATACCCGTATGCCTCATTAATGACCTTGAGGGCATCTCCATTGTTTCATCAAGCCTCAGGGCAATCATGTCTAGGAATTCAACTGGAGATATTGGTCTATCAAGAGGGGCTGAAGATGGTTCTTCCCTAGGTCTCTCTTCCAACTTATTCCTTGATAGAAACCTATGTAATCTATGCTTGGGGTTGTTTCCCTTCCATTTACAGTTTTTATTAAGTGGGCCTTGAAGGGCTAGGAAATAAATGGTATTACAAAGGTCAAATTTTCCATATGTCACCTAGGGGCTTTTAATTACTTGTCAACCTATGTTCAAGTCTGACATTATGTCTCTTGAACCTAGCCAATGCCTCCTCAAAATTGTTATCCTTAATGTGAAAAGTGTCATAAGGACAAAGTTGATGTTCATAAACTTATTTTGGTAGTTGCTTTCTTTTCAAATGCTTAGAGACCTTGTCATTATGGTCCCACTGCCTTAGGTCATCTACCTAAAATCTGAAGGAGTCTTTATGTCTAAAAATAGTGTTATCATGTTTCCAATATTGAAAAATAGATCTACCAATCATAAAAGGAAAGGGATGTAGGAGGCCTTTCCTTTTCTCCTTGCATACTCCATTAACAACATGAATAAGTTTATATGTCATTTCTTACTCTGCTAGTTTACTGGGAACATAGACAGACAACTTGTAAGGCTAAATGAAAATCCCTTTAATTTTGACCACTGTATAATCTAAATACAACCAAATGTCTCCCATTGTCTTTATGTACTTATTGATTATAGGGCTAATCTTAGGCATGGGGATCCTTATAATGGATTGAACTAAATTAGGATAAACATAATCATAAATGAATTGCATATTGTGTTTATTTTTTAAAATGTGTAGTTTGGAATAATGGTGGGAGACTGTAATTCTACCCTCTAGTGACTAATTTTTGATATAAGGGATCTAGGTGGAGGCTAGCAAAGCATACAATAGATAGGACATCATGAAGAATTGGTTTTTAGTTTTATTCTTAATGGCCATGAATTATCAATCTAGATAGATGTTGATCATCTCTCCAATTGATGGAGTGAGCTCTTTCTCTACCATGAAGTAAATGTAAGATTCCCAACTCTTACTGACAAAAGAGGTTGAAGGGCCTCCACATATTCTATTCAATAGAGTCATAATTATCCTAACCCCTTCTCTAAATTGGGCAACTAGGATATTTCCAGTATGGTCTTAGATAACATGGTTGCCTTAGAGCAACCATGGCCTAAGGATGGCATCTAATTCATTATTTCTAGTCTATTCCTTGATGGTAGGCAAGTCTACTTGGGGTTTTCAAAGTTTTTAATAACTCTTGAATTCCAATGGGGAAATAAATGCAATTATCCTAAAAGTCCTTTCATGAATAATCCAACCTTGTTTAATTCTACAATCTTTAAAAATTAGAGCAAGGATGTCAATATAGTGGATTACCTCTAGTTTGGCTACCACATGGTGGAGACTAGATATTTGGACTACAACTAGGTCATAATACCTTTTGGTTATAGTGGCAATCTTCTATTCTTCCTTCATTATGGGTTGCATGTCTTCAATGGTCCAAAAGAGCTTAGACCATTTCTTATTTCTCATGTTCAATGTAGTAGTGTTCAGGTCTATGTCTTTAAAGACCCTTCATTGTCTGTAAATAGATGCAACTTTATCTCATCCTTTATTTATTGTCTTTGATCTACCATGGCTTCCACACTTACAAATTACTTATCGATGTGTTTTAAATGGTCTCTTAGTTAATCCTTGCATGCTCAAATTATAATTGGACTCTTTTCAACTTGACTTTGATCAATTTGAGTTCAAATTAGGGTATTTTATGAAAGTTTGGGGCTCTCCTAAAGCTTTAAGGGAAATGGATTATTTGGGCTTGGGCACATTCATGCCTCAAATTTGACTTTGACCTTTGCCTTTATACTTTTGTATTTTTGAGTACACAAGATCTTAATTTTTATCATTTTATGCTTATGTGGCACTTACTTGGTGTCTATCTATCAACTTTCATGGCATTTTCATAAATTCCTTCAAAGCACTAGCCATTATTATTTAAACTTTTTCCTTCTGCTTCGGACCATCGGATCATCACCCATGGATCAATGTGGGTCATTGATTATGATCTAAGATATTGCATGTTATTGACCATCTTTGTATTGATCCTCATGTTTGTGACACTTGGCATGTTTATGCCACTTGACATCTTTATAGGATTTTTGAGCTTTGCATCCTATACCAATCACATATTGAGTACATTTACTACATGTCAAACTTGTGGGCTCTTAGAGCTATGTTGAAAATTCATCAGTGATTTTGCATTGTTGGATCATCTGGTCCCAATGAAGCATAAGCAATTGATCCTATAATATGCATTAACTTTAATCAGTGCACGGTTATAAAAAGAAACTTAGGCTAAAGTATTTGACGATAAGCTTATTTCATGTTAATAAACATGTCATAGACTTAGGCTAAAATGTTTTATGTTAATTTTTAAATCATGATATCAAATGACCATTTGAATGATATAAAACATAACCCTTTATCTAAGTAAAAATATTTGATGACCTTGAATTTTATGGCCTTATCCATGTCAATGATGGGATCAAAGAGGTTAAACGACATTCATGAGAATGTCAATTTTAATCTCATCAAGTTCTTACATTTAATAACTGTCATATTCAATTCACTCCATCTGATGAAAAAGAGAAATGAAGTGAGAGTCATTTAGTCAAGATCTGAGTGATTTCATGATATTGGTTTGGGGTTCTATTAACATTAAGCTTTTTATGTGAAAGTACCATGTGGTGACTTTACAGGGCTCCAAAGCTTTGACACTAGGGAGGACCCATAGGTCATTAATCTATGTCTGAGTCCTTGAGATGATGACACTTTTCATCCTCATGGGACTCCTTAGGCCTTGAAATTTTAATGTTATCTTCACTTTGTTGGATCTATTTGGCAAGTGGTCGTGAACCATTGATTTTGATCTAGACACTTATACATTATTGGTTCCTTCAAATAATTAAATTTGAAACCCTAAGTTTTAACCTAAGGTCTTTTTGTATTAAAAACTATGAGGCCTTATGTAAAAACTTAGGCTTAAGCTTATGTTTAATATTGGGGACCCACTTATCCTTGGGTGATCTCATGCCATCTGATCTTTAATTTCGCTTAAGTGTGGGCCATTAATCATGATCTTTGTAATGATGCAAGATTGTTTTAATAGATTAAGGCCTTAATGTCTTTGATCTTTTTTTGTGTTATTCAATCAAGATCCATGATGAAGCAAGGGTCATTGAATCTAAAAAAGGCAAAAACATCTAAGTTAGGAATCAGGATGATAAGGACATAGGCTAAAATATTAAGACTAAGGTCCCATTTATGTTAATAAACATGAATGGGGCCTTAAGATTAAGACTTTAGGATAAAAAGGGGACCATGTTAGAAAAAATAAAAGGGACCTTGCCAACATGAATTTTAGACTTGGTTAGAAATAAAGGAAATAAATGGGACCAAGTAGGACTTTCAGGTCAAGGTCTGGTCTTGTTAAGAAATATGAACAAACCTTAACATGAAAATTAATCTTATGTCCAAATAAATTTGAAATATTCCTACCAATTTTATCTTGTCAAATGTAAGTTTGAACCAAGGACTTAAGCTAGCATTTTTTTAAGGAGAGCTTTTAGAATATGAATCTAGGTTCAAATTTTCATAAACCAAAAGCTAGTGAAATCCTGAATAGAGTCATTATGTAAAATCTAAGCATGATCCATTAGTTGGAGCTTCAAAAACCCTAAAACTTTAAGACATGAAGACCAACTGTTAGCAACATTAGGCAATCTTAAATCAGATTAACGAGTAAAAATGCCATTCTTATCAAAGTGGATGATCTTCAAATTCTAATAATGCTCAAAACATGCCATGTTTTAAGTTTTAAGGTTAAAAATATCTCAAAGGTCCCAATTTTCAAAAAAATAGGGGTATGTTAACCTAAAAAAATGGTAAATTCTATGGGAACATAACAATATGTTATAACCTAAAGACTTTGGTTCAGACAAACAACTAGATCATCCACTCCACTTGATCAATGTCATTATCTAGATTAGTTTATGGTTGAATCAAACCTTGTATGTATAGAATTGGGATCAAACATTAAGACATAGCCATGTTGTGTGTGATTTGATTCGACTTACTATTTTCCATGGGATTTAGGGGAAACTTCTAGGTTTCATGTCTTTAATCACTAACACTAACTTGGACCATGTTTAGATATTCATCAAGAACCATGCTTATAGTTCAAAGAAGGCTTGGGTATTCCTCTACTACTAACCAGACATCTATATCCCCAATATAGATTCCTTTGGCTCCTCTCAAGGCCTTGTTACACTACCATATATGCATCCATATCCCCTTTGGAGATTACTAGAGTCACCTATGCTTGAAAATATTTTGATTTTGCATTGATTTCTTATTTTTGTACTTTTTAGATCTTTTACAATTTCAACAAGGTTGGGAACCAGGGTAGCCAAGTTTAAGTATTTGGTTAAGTGTTTGATCCTAAAAAAAATCACCTATGGTTGTAACCATTATCCCAGGAAAGGATGTTCATTAAGTGAAAGCATGACTATGCCTCAATAGATTAAGCTTTCATCTTATAAGTGCAAATCTTCTTAAACCCAATTTAGGTCAAGATAATTTTTAATCTCTCATGGAATAGTTGGCCTCTTCCATTTGTCTTTACCAATTTCTTCAAATCATAACATTAGGCTCACATTTTAGACCCATGGTCAACATATGTATAAGGTTCATATCCACATTATTGAACTTAAAAGTTTCAAGCAAACTAAATAAACTTTAAAATGAGGGTTGTCCAAAAGGACTTATTAGAAGCAAGAAACAAGGCAAAAAAATCAAACACACAAAAAAATAAGAAAATCAAAAGGAAAAAATAGATGAAAACAAATATATACATGCTTATGTACAAACAAGGGACAAGAAAGAAAGAGCTAAAGGAAATTAACTAGCCTACCTACACTAAGTCTAACCATCTTACAAATTTACTCCATGAAGACCTCAGGGGGAGCAGTAGAGAAGTAATTCTTGAAGTACTACCCATTGGTGGGTAGTGTGAATTCTTCTCCTTGTAAGTCTTTGAGTCTAAAGGTGTTATTTCCAAGCATGTCTGTAATATGATAGGGGCCAATCCATAGAGGTGTGAACTTACCATGCTTGCCCTTAGGCTCAGATACTTTGTCCCAAAGAAGAACTAAATCCCCTTATTTAAATACCTTGATCTTTGATCTTTTATCAAACCACCTCTTCATCATGTTTTGAGGTCTACTAAAATTAACAAAAGCCTTCTCATATGCATCCTCCATCTAGACAATGTCAAGCAGCCTTGAGTTTGTAAATTATTGATCCTCCATATACTCTTGCATAAACCTATATGTTGGTAGCTTAAGTGTGATGGGGAATATAAGATCCTAACCATATAATAGTAAGAAATGGGATTCTTTAAGATCCTTCTTGACTCTTGTTCTATCAACCTAAAGGACATACTTGATAAGCTTATGCCACATTCTAGGTTTGTCTACAACATACTTCTTAATGGCTTTCATCAAGTTCTTGTTTGTTGATTCAAACACTCCATTACCTTGATGGCAATGTTTTGATGAGAACTTAAGAATTATGTTGTTATCATATTCCCATTCTATCATCTTTATGGATTTGAATGCTAACCCATTATCGCATACCAAAGAAACTAGAGTTCCAAATCTAGTGCATATTTTCTCTTCTAAGAAACCAATCACCTCTTTTATTCCACATTGTTTAGTGGCTATAGCCTCATTCCACATTATACAAAATTTAGTATAAGTCATAACATACTTGTGATATTTTGATGAGTTATGGTTGATCACCCCTACAAAGTCTATCCCCCATTGGGCAAAAGGTTTGTCAATCATGATTGGTTGTAAAGGCATTGTTACCTTTGGTACCTTTGTGTTAAAGATCTAGCATGAATGGCATTCCCTCACATATTTATGGGAATCCTTAAAGATGTTGGACCAATAATAACCAGCTCTAAGGATTTTGTGAGTTATGGTTCTCACAGATGAATGCCCACTTCCCAACTTCTCATGGAAAGTGCTCATTATTTCAGTGGCTTCTTCCTTGGAAACACATCCTAGGTATACACCTTCAAAGTTTTTTAGGTACAAGATCCCATTCTTGATGAGGTAGTGAGCTACCTTGAGCAACAAATATCTCCTTTGCTCCCTTGTCATCCCTATAGGATAAGTGTCTTTGATTAGTAAATGAATGATGGAATTGTACCACTCACTAGCTTTGAAGCTTTATTGATCAACTTGCATAATATTTAGCTTAGGGATGGTATTAGAAATCATTTGGATCAAATCTTGACACCTTACTAGTTTTGAAATATTTATTTATATGTCATAATCTTAGAGGATAAACATCCATTTACCTCTCGATTATCCAAATGCACACTGGCTTAGCATTAGCTTAGTAGTTGGATCTGGTAGAATAGCATGTACCTTGTTCCTAAGAATGTAGTGCCTAAATTTATTGATAGCTTTATCTAATGAAAAGGCTTGCTTATCAACAAAAGGATAGTTTAACTTAGAATTATTCAAATTAGTATTCACAAAAGCAATTGGATGTTCAAATCCTTCTATTTTTGGAGTCAAAATAGCAGTAATAGTGTGATCAAAAGACAAAGAGTAAAGATAAAAGTCTTTTCTAAAGTTAGGACTTATCAAGACTAGAGCCTAGTTGATTGCACTTTTGATGTCCTCAAAGGCCTTATTGGACTCCTCATTCCATGAGTCTTTGGCATCCTTCTTCAGCATGTCATTTAATGGTTTGACAATCTCTAGAAATCTAGAAATGAACTTTCTCACAAAGTTTTTCTTGCCAAAAAATGATTTTAATTTCTTTTTACTATTGGGAGGCCCTATCTTAGATATAGCTTCCACTCTTTTAGGGTCTATTAAATTCTATCCTTAGTGATGATATGGCTTAAGAATTTACCTTTAGTACCACAAAAGATGTTCTTCTTAGGGTTAAGAGAGATTCCATACCTTCTACACCTTTCAAACACCTATTGTAAATGCATGAAATGGTCTTCCCTATTTTTGGAAAAAATAGTTAGATCATCCATGTAAATTATAATACACTTACCAATCAGGCCTTGGAAGGCATGGTACATGGCCCTTTGAAAAGTGGCTCCTACATTTATCAATCCAAAAGGCATACTCTTGTATGCAAAGGTGCCCCACTTAGTGGGGAAATTTTTCTTCATCCTATCTTCCTTGTCAACCAGCACTTAGTTGTATCCTATAAAACCATCAAGAAAAGACATTATGGCTAAACCTAAAATAATTTGTATCACCTGGTCAAGAGAGGGAAGAGGATAATTATATTTTTTAGATTCTTTATTTAAATTTATAAAGTCAATAAAAAGTTTTATTTTACCATTCTTCTTCTTGACTAGCACCAAATTGGCCACCCAAGTAGAATGCCTGATGGGAAACACAATTCTAGAATCTAACAGTCTCTTATCCTCCTTGAAGATCACGGGTTCTAGGATAAGGTTTACAAGCCTTTATTTCTACTTGAAGGTTTTACACCTTTCCTTAAGAGGTATATTATGGGTGATGACTCTTAGATCAAAGATCTTAAATTCATCATAAGATCAAGTTTTGACATATTTGTACTTTATTAGCAGCTCTTTGGCACTCTCATTTTCAGCACTAGTGCAATCTTTTCCAATGTTAACTAGCTAAGGTTGATTATGGGGACCAATATTAACAACATTGTAGTCTTCCCCAATTACTTTGGGAACCTTTGAAGCTTCAGCTAGCTTGTCTTGATCAAATAGCTTCACCAAGGTAATCATCCCCTTAAGGATCTTGTTATCATTTAGTTGAATGAATTTACCATCAAATTTTCCCTCTCTAAATGCATTCTCATTAGCCTCATCAATGATTTTAGCTTCAAATTCTCCTAAAATAGTCATGAAGTATAGAATTTATTAGTCATCACTAAAGACTTGCTGATGGTTCACATTGTCTAGGATAGAAGGGCAAGGTACAATCTCAATACTAAAGTTGGGGGAATCTTGGTCAGGCATGAGATTAGATATAGTAGAGGCAAGCTCATCAGTATATTTATTTTCTTCCCTAGGGATATAAATAATATTGAAGGCATCAAAATATTCCACAAGATCTTAGACTCTAAATTAGACCTCTTGAGGTATGATAGCTTGCATTGATACATACTTCTTACTTGGTTCACTACCAGTTCTGAGTCACCATAAACTAGTATCTCTTTAACCTTGTTATTAATGGAAAATTACAATCCTAAAATGAGGTCCTCATACTCAGCAAAGTTATTGGTGCATGGGAATTAAATCCTATAGGCAGCATGGTATTTCTCACCAACAGGGTCAGTTATAATAATGCCTACCCTAGATCTAGCCTTACACCTAACCCCATCAAAATGTAACTTTTATAACCTAGGCATAACATTATAAGCTTTAAAGTCACAAACTTTGGTAGTTTCTAGGGTGAAAACCCCTAAATCTAAGTCAATTATGTTGACCCTTTCATTTAAAACATTATACTTAGTGATCATGTGATTCATTCTTGGTTCCCTTTCAACCTTGATTTGGTTAGGAACTCCCTTCTAAGGTAGCCAAAGGTGTGAACAATCTATGGACATGTATCTATTCAAAGCCTTTATGCACTCTCTACTCAATAGTAGTCTATATGCATCAAGGATATCTACTACTTAGATATCAATAAATTGTTGGACCCTTAGCTCAGAGTCCAATTTCATGTGGACATTTAGCAATTCTCTAACCCCCTTGACCCTAGACTTATCTAATTAGGTAACAACCCTATCAGACTTAATGGGGGTAAAGCCAAGCTATTTACAAACACCTATAGGCATAATATTGGTAGAGGCACTAGAATTTATAAAAAAAATATGCAAGTTCTTGACAAATATTCTAACTATAATTAATAAGGGTGGAGACTCCATTTTGGCTTTATACATGGTTGTATTTGCATTATCAGTCTGGGATATCTTGTTGGGTTTCTTGGATAATGATTTCAATAGTAGATCTCTTTGTTCTATGATTTAGGTCAATTCATGCAAGGTAATATTAGCTTTGATCTTCTTCATTTCCTTTACAATGTTATAACCAGTCCTATTGGAAGAATTGGAAGCATCAATACTAGGTTTAGAAGTACTTCCCTTTGGAGGCTCTGGATTATTGTCTAAAGTGGTATCCAAAGGAGTACTAAAATTTTTTGGAGTATAAGTAGTCAAAGGATGTCTTTATTCTCTATTCCTTAGAGGATATGTATTCTTAAAGAACTATTGAAAGGCATGGAATTTTTTAGGAACATCATTTAGCTCATTGTCTTCTTAAAATAGGAAATCAAATGTCTCCACCATAAATGTCTGGTCAGTAAGCTTGGATCTTGAGGTAATACACCATTATATTTTTTAGACATTACTTCAAAAGTGTCTAAGTCTTCTTGAAATGCCTCAAAATCTTTACAAAATTCAATGCAATCAATCTCACCATGCTTAGCAGTATAATGGATCCTATAATAATCAGGCAAAGCAATGTCAATGAGATTAATATCCATAATCTTATTTTCATGAGAGTGTTCATTATTCCTATTATTGTGAAAACTACCATTATTGAACATATTGTTGGGTCTATTGTATCTTTGAAAAGAGAAGTTCCTACTAGAAGTTTCCCTAGTATTACCAACCTATTTTTGTAGCTGAAAAGATTCAGTGCTCAATTTTTGGACCATTTTTAGGAAGGACTCATTCTCACTCTTGTGATTTTTTTAATTATGGACTTGGTTACTATTGGCACAATTGTATGGTACCAAGGTCTTTGGGTTAGTTACATTATATCCATTACTGGTAATGTGATTCAAGAATCCCAAGTTCTATTTAGGACCAACATGTCTTAAAGGTAATTGATTTAGACTTAGGAGCTAGTTAAGAGCAAGCACATTTGGTTATTATTGAGAAAGGAATTTAAAATAGGCATATGTGTATTAACATTGGGAACATAATAAGCCATCTAACCCTGAGGTTGCATCTAGTCATTAATGATCATAGCTTCAGCATAAGCCAAAGCTAAAGTGTTCATTGGACCTACATCCCTTTTGATAAACACTGAGGTCATGGGATCAAGAGCATATTTATATATTTCTAAGGCCAAGGCTTGATTAGTCTTATAAGGGTCAATGGTTATGTTATACATCCTTTGGAACCTAGCATTGAAATATCTTATGGGTTCATTGGCATCCCTCCTAATAGTGGTAAATTGTTGGTACAAGACACAAGGGCTAATGATCTTACCAAATTGGTTAATGAAGATGTTACTAAACCCATCATAGATGGTGATGAAATCATTAATTAGGTTTAGGAACCACTCATATATAGCATCTTTAAATGTAAATTGGAATAACCTATATGTTACATCTTCATCAACTACATTCAATAACCTTAATATAGCCTTAAATGATTTAACATGTTCCTCTACTATCACAATACCACTACGACTAAAATTTGGAAAATAATTTTTAGGATTGTCAGGGAGGTCATGAATCACACTTTTTATGTTGATGGGGGAACTTCCCAACCAAGCCATACCTAGATGAAGGTTGAATTAGGAGTACCTTGAAGTGGTAAAGTTGGCAAGGACTTTGAATGCCCATGCCTACCTTTGTATCTTATGGCCTTCCTATGGACTCCTAATTTAAGTAGAGGCTCTCTTGTTTTTGAGTGTGATCTAGTTGAAATTCCCAGCATTTCTAGCTTGAATATTTGAGATCCTTTTTGAAATACAGTGTATGAAACCAATCTTTACAAAGAATGAGAATTAGATTTGTACACTAAGCTAATTTTACAAAGATTTATGTGAAGAATAACAAAGGGCATCAAATTTTAACTAAGTTAGCTAAAATAAATGTCTAATTATGTAAAAATGACTTTTATTTACAAGTCTAAGCTCAAATAAACCTAGATGTATGAAAGATATACCAACCTTTGATAAAAATAAGCTATTCTAACCTCAAATATTGTAGATCCTCAAATCTTAAGCTATATTTACCAAAATTAAGCGTCCAACCTCAAAAAACTTGATCTCTATCTAAAGGAAGCACAAATATGGGTCAAAGACCACAAAGATCAATGATATTTAAGCTTCTGAGTAAATAATTATGAAAAAGTGCAATGATAACACCAATCTTAGATCAAAACATACTAAAACTAGCAAATATTCAACAAATTGATGCGCTCATTCTAATACCAGTGGAAGCTCATCCTATTGATGCCTCTATGTGTATCACAGATGCTCTTCGAGTTTAAGAACACTTCTCATTTAATAATTGTATAAATTCATAGCATGAGTAGCAGGTTTTGGTAATCTAGTTACTAATGGTGAAATAAAGGAAAATCAAACTGAATGTTCCACAAATTTATATTACTTAGTGGTTGGAAGCCACCATGATCCTTGTGAATGCTGAAGCATCTATGTTGATATTAGTGAGTTATGATCAAATCTCTATGCTAAAGACTAATCTAGATGAATATTTATAGTGAGATATATACTAAAGTGATTTGGTTTAAAAAAGGAGCAAAAGGAAGGGTAGGGTAGAAAGAGAATGTGTGATTATTGATCCTTGACTCAAACATCATGACAAATTTTCAATTACAACTGAACATGCATTTAACCAACATATAATGTAAAATATCATAAGATAAGATCTCAAAATACACTAGGAAAATTTATAAGGATAGTATGAAAGAATACAAGTAAGAAATAGGTTTTCATTTAAATATTTGTTACCAAATTCAAATAACATTAGCACATCTAAATACAAAACAAATGAAATGAATCAAATTCAATATCCTTCAACTAATCTAGCACAAGCACAAATTAGCAACCTTGTATCACATATGCAAATTTAGAATTCATGAAACCATTTAAATTTAAGCTTTAGAATAAATAATTGAGAGAAAAGCCACATTAACAATCGACACATCAAATTTGGAAAACATTTATAGAATTCCTTGATTGTATTAATTGCTCAAAGTATACAACTTTTACTCAAAATTCTCTCTTTACAAAATGGAAATACTACCTTTTATATAAGGACAAGGTAGTATATCAATCAGTTACAAGATATAAATATATGAGGATAAGGATAGTTGTCCTTCTTTATAATTATAGAATACATTTGCTTTTCCAAATGGACTGACCTAGAGGCAAATGAACTAATAGACTAGCATATACCTTTACAAAAGAATATTCCATGCTTAAATATTATAATGCTTTTACAAAATGGAATATCAATCAGCAAGTTGGGGGGCCCTCTGCCTAAGAATTCTCTTTATATTGTTAAAGGATGTTCATGGCCTTTGAGTGTTTCTCATTGACTAGTTCTAAGTCCACAGCTAGTTTTAGGGGACACTCTTCTTCTTTATCAACCAGCTCATTCAATTCCCTGTCATTTATAGCCATGGATTCTTTGATCCTCTTTACCTCAGTTATCCTCTCACTTGTATTTAATATCATGTCTAGGATCCTACTATTATATTCCCTAGATTGGCCTTGACTTTTACTTTTTATTTCCTATTTTACCAAATTAGCCCTGTGTTTTAATTCATCATCCTTGATGATGCCTATGATATTAGGTTGTGTAGGGTCTTTGAGGATTGTCCCAAGGAGATTTTCAATCCTTTTTATTAGCTCCTCATCATCCTTTAGGAGTCTTTATAGATCTTTGGATCATGCACTCAAACCTTGGACCTTGTCAACAAAAATTCCCAAAATTGCATTCAAATGTCTCAAACTTATTGTTTTGAATCCAATAATCTACCTTTCAAATAGGATGTTGATTAACCCTATTATTTGATCCTCTGAATCTTTCCATTGGGTTATTAAGCCCTTAGACATTATGTTTTATTATGTTAATTCACTCTTCCTCAACTTCATTATTTTTAATGCATCAAACATGTCATAAAAGGATTCGTCAAGCATTTTGATCATTATTTCATGCACTAATAAGACACCTTGTGTTTCCAAATTATTCTTTTCCTTCTCCAAATTATATATTCTCTACTTCATATCTCTAATGCCTACCATGACCTGAGTTAAATGATCCTTAGATAGGATTTCAACATCCTCTTCATGGATGGGGATTTTACCAAGCTATTGTCACCCAACTAGAGTGAAACCTACAACTAGCTCAAATTTTTTAAATGTGAACTCTTAAGTCCCCACCATGGCATTTCTAATTGTCAAACTATCTAATATATATTTTTCTAGATTGAATTGCATAGTAGTAGTTAGTTTACTTTATTTTTTAGGTTTAGGAGCCTCCATCTAGGTTTTTCTTGAAGCTCCCAAAGTCTCCATTTGCTTGTTATCTAACCCTATAGTAGCCACTATTGTTCTCTCTTACTCCTCCATCAAATCCCTGGATTTATATCATCATGTACATCAATATTGATAGTCTGGGTCAAGGCCCATGAGTGGGAACAGGAGGTGATCTTTTACATTTTCATATAGATAAACCAATCTAGGATGATTGGTCCATAAATGGGGTATTCCTCACTAAGTAAGTTAATTTCACTAATAGAGTGAGTGAAAGTCAACTTGGGCATCTTTTACCTAACGAAGACTATGTCCAAATCTACTTTTCACTTCCGTAATGGTGCCACAAGGACTAGATCCAAGGTAGGTTCTTTCACTTTTTCTTTTTTAGCCTCCTCTACTTGGGCTTGTGCTTCTTCAACATGTTCCTCCTCTTCAACAGACCTATATGCTTTAGCAAGGACCTTAAGGGTATCCTTCACTATTTCATCAGGCCCTAGGGCAATCATGTCTAGGAATTAAACTTCAGATGTTGGTTTGTCAGGAGGGGTTGAAGACGGTCCTTCCCCAAGTCTCTCTTCCAACTTATCCTTACTAGGAACCTATGTAATATGTGTCTAGGGATATTTCCCTTCCATTTGTGGTTGTTATTAAGGGGGCCATGAAGGTCTAGGGAGAAAATGGTATTATAGATGTCCCATTTTCCATATGTCACCTGGGGGATTTTGATCACTGGTTAGCCTATGTTCAAGTCTACAATTATGTCTCTTGAACCTAGATAATACCTCCTCAAAATTGTTGGCCTTGATGTGCAAAGTGTCATAAGGACCAATTTGATGTTCATAAACTAGTTTGGGTTATTATTTTCTTTTAAAATGTTTGGAGCCCTTGTTATTAGGGTTCTATTGCCTTAAGTCATCTATAAAAAAATTGAAGGAGTCACTATGTCTATAAATAGTGTCAACATGTTTCCAATCTTGAAAAATAGTTCTACCAATCATTAAAGGAAAAGGATTGAGGAGGCATTTCTTTTTCTTCTTGAATACTCCATCAACACCATGAAGAATTTGATATGTCATTTCTTGCTCTGCTAGTTTGTTGGTAAGATAGATGGGCAACTTATAAGGCTGAGTCAAAATCCCTTCAATTCTAATCACTGTATAATCTAGATACAACCAGATGTCCCCCATTAGCTCCACATACTTCCTAATTAGAGAGCTAATCCTGGGCATGGGGATCCTTATGATGGATTTTACTAAAGTAGGATAAAACAATCATAAATGAATTGCATGTTGTATCTATATTTGAAAATGTGTAGTTTTGAATAATGGTAGGAGATTGAAATTCTACCCTCTAGTGACCAATTTTTGATATAAGGGATCTAGGTGGAGGCTAGAAAGGCATCCAATAGATAAGACATCATGAAGAATTAGTTACTAGTTTTCTTCTTAATGGTTATATATTATTATTTTAGATAGATGTTGATCATCTCTCCAATTAGGGGAGTGAGCTCTTTCTCTACCATGAAGCATATGTAAGACACCCAAATCTTGTTGACATAAAAGGTTAAAGTGGCTCCAGATATTCTATTTAATAGAGTCATAATTACCCTAACACCTTCTCTAAATTAGGCAACTAGGATATTGTCAATAGGTCCCAGATAATAGGGTTCCCTTGCAGCAACCATGGCCTAAGGATGGCATCTAAGTCATTATTTCCAATACATTCCTTGATGTTGGGCAAGTCTACTTGGGGTTTCTAAAGTTTTTAATAACTCTTGAATGCCAATGGGGAAATTAATGAAATTTTCCTAAAAGTCCTTTTCATGAATAATCCAACCTTGTTTAATTTTACAGTCTTTAAAAATTAGAGAAAGAATGTTAATATAGTGGATTACCTCTAGTTTGGTAGCTACATGGTGGAGACTAGACATTTGGATTACAAATAGGCCATAATACCTTTTAGTTATAGTGTCAATCTTTTATTTTTCCTTCGTGATGGATTGCATGTCTTCAATGGTCCAAAAGAGCTTGGACCATTTCTTATTTCTCATGTTTAATGCAGTAGTGTCTAGGTCTATATCTGTGAAGACCCTTCCTTCATCATCTATAGATATATATAACTTTGTCTTGTCCCTTAGCTATTATCTTCAAGCTCCCATGGCTTCTACACTTGCAAATTGCTTATCATTTTATTTTAAATAGTCTTTGGGTTAATCCTTTCATGCTCAAATTGTAAGTGAACTCTTTTCAACTTGACTATGATCACTCCAAGTTCAAATTAGGGTGTTTTATGTAAGTTTGGGGCTCTCTTTAATATTTAATGGTGATGGCTTATATAGTCTTGGGCTCATTTATGCCTCATATTTGATTTTGACCTTTGCTTTTATACATTTACATTTTTTAGCACATAAGATCTTCATTTTTGTCATTTTTTACTTGCATGATGCTTAATTGGCATCTATCTATCAACTTTTGTAGTATTTTCATAAATGCTTGCAAAGTACTAGCCATTGTTATTTGAAATTTATCCTTTTACTTCATGCCATCAGATCATCACCCATGGATAAATATAGGCCATTGATTATGATCTAGGATCTCATATGTTATTGGTCATCTTTACATCAAGCCTTGTGGTTGTGCCACTTAGCATCTCTATGGGATTTTTGAGCTTTTCATCTTATACCAGTCACATATAAAATGCACATCTACCATGTGTCAAGCTATGGGTTCTCAAAGCTTTTTTGAAAAGTCATCAGTGATTTTGCACCATTAGATCATCTGATCTCAATGAAACATGATCTATTGATCCTATAAAATGCATGAACTTTAATCCGTGCATGGTTATAAAAAGGAATTTAGACTAAACTATTTTGAGCTAAATTAATTTAGTGTTAATAAACATGCAATAGATTTAGGCTAAAATGTTTTATGCTAATTTTTAAAGCATGAAATCAAATGACCCCTCGAATGATATAAAACATGCCCCTTTATCTAAGTAAAAATATTCTAAGATCTTTAATTTGATGGCCTCATGGATGTCAATTACAGCCTCACAAATGTCAAATGATGTTTGTGAGAATGTCAATTTTAATCTCATCAAGTTCATATATTCTATATATCTTGGATTTAATTCACTTAATTTGATCAAGAGGAGTGATGAAGCAAGAGCCAACTGATCAAGATCTGATTGAGTGCATGTTATTGGTTTGGGGTTCCATTAGCATTAAACTTCATATACAAGAGTGCTATGTATTAGCTTTATGGATATCTCAATATTTAGCCCTATTAATCTTATGGAGGACCCATAATTCGTTGATCTTTGTTTGAGTCCCTAACATGATGACACTTGTCATCATCATGTGACTCTTTTGGCCTTTGACATTTCAACATTATCTTCACTCCATTGGATCTATTTGGGAAAGTGGCCATGAACTATTGATTTTGATCTAGACATTTGTACATGATTGGTTCCTTTGAATAATTAAATTTGAAACCCTAAGTTTTAACCTAAGGTCTTATTGTATTAAAAAATACAATGAGGCCTTATGTAAAAAATTAGGCTTAAGCTTATGTTTAATAATAAGGACCCACTTAGCCTTGGGAGATCTCATGTCATCTGATCTTTGATTTCACTTAAGCATGGGCTATTTATCATGATATTTTGATGATGTGGGATTGGTCTGATCGATGAAGGTCTTACGGCCTTTGGGTTTCCTTCACATTGTTTGATCAATATCTATGATGAAGTGAGGGTTGTTAGATCTAAAAAAGGCAAAAACATCTAAGTTAAGACTTAAGATGATAAGGACTTAGGATAAAGCATTAATACTAAGGTCCTATTTATGTTAATAAACATGAATGGGGCCTTAGGATTAAGAATTTATCCTAAAAAAGGGAGCATGCTAGAAAAAATAAAAGGGACCCTACCAACATGAATGTTAGACTTGGTTAGAAATAAAGGAAACAAAAGGGGAAAATTAAAGGTACTAAGTAGGAATTTTAGGTTAAGGTCTGGTCATGTTAAGAAATATGACCAAGCCTTAACATGAAAATTAAGCTTAAGTCCAAATAAATTTGAAATATTCCTACCAATTTGCTCCCACCAAATGTACGTTTGAACCAAGGACTTAAGCTAGGGTTTTTTGAAGGAGAGCTTTCATAATATGAATCTAGGTTCAAATTTTCACAAACCAAAGCCTAGTGAAAGCTTAAATAGAGTTAATTTATAAACTCTAAGCATGATCCATTAGTTGGAGCTTCATGAAACCTATAACTTTAAGTCATGAAGACCAACTGTTAGCAACATTAAGTAAGCTTAAAGCAAATTTACATGTAAAAAATCTATTCTTATTAAAGTAGATGATCTTAAAATTCTAAAAATGCTCAAAACATGCCATGTTTTCATTGTTAAGGTTCAAATTATCTTAAGAGTCCTAATTGTTAAACATGGGATATACTGAGAGGGGAGGTGAATTAGTATATCATATATCTTATTAATCTTTTCTTTAACCAAATTCCACTTAATCAAACATTCAAGCTATGCAATAAAATGCAAACAAATAAACACCACACAAGATAGAGAGAGATGCCAGATATAATGTGGAAACCCAATGTGGGAAAAAACCATGGAAAACAATCTCAAGTATATGAATGAGCACTAACCCAAACAATATTCACAAGCCAAGCTTGTAGGAGCAACAACCCCTTTGTTGAGCACCAACCCAACAACTATTCATGAGCACCAACCCATAGGACCACCACACCCCTTTGCCAAGCACCAACCCATAGGAGCACCAACCCATAGGAGCACCAACCCCTTTACTGAGCACCAACCCACAGAAGCACCAACCCATTTATGTATACCACACACCTATCTCTCAATGTTGCTATCTCAACAAATGATAGATCAATACAACATCTCTTTCCTCTCTCTCACCTTTGCTCTTCTAAGCTAGATATAACAAATACAAATCATATTCATCTCTCACAATTGCTCTTCTAAGCTAGATATTACAATATCAAATCAACCTCTATCTCTCATATATATAAATGGCTTCTCAAGCCTTTATTTATAGCTTTCCAAATGACCTTTGGCATTCCCCCTTTGTGACCCTTCAATCCTCATGGAAAATGGCACCAAACTTGTATGGCCCTTCATATTCAAGCCTTTGAAAAGTCATGTGGTGACCCTTCATGATCAAAAACGTCCTTCCCTCTTTTGTCCTATCTTGGTGACTTTTCATATTCCTTAAAGTGTCCCTTCATGAGAAATTGCACCCTTCCTCTTTTGTCTTCACTTGGTGACTCTTGGAATTCCCCAAGATGACTCTTCATGGGAAAATGCATCCCATCCTTCTTTTGTCTTTATCCCATGGCTCTTTGACTTCTCCAAATGCAACCAAAAATATATTTGTTAATATTAAATAAATATTAACTCATATTAGCCAAGATATATTTATTACAAACAACATTAAATGCAATGGGGGCTTTATCACCAATAATGTTAAACCTTTGACATCAATGAAAATATTTCCAACAATCTCCCCCTTTGTCATTGATGGCAACTTCAATCGTGAAACTGCCACATCCTGTCACCTACACATACTATAATCTGAAAACATACAGTAACTCCCCCTTATTGTAGCAACCTATACCTATTACCTATACCTATTTTCTACACCTATACCTATACCTATTATTCTCCCCCTTTGACATCAATGGCAAAGGGCCTACCTAGATCTAACACTTAGCTCCCTCTCAATTGATGCTAAACATCAATGGCAGGAATTAATAGAAATTACTCCCAACTCTTCTCGTAGATCTTTGAATGTGTCTTTTGATCATGCCTTTAAGAAGATATCTAACAATACATATACATTGTTCCCTGTCCTTTGAGCATCTGCAATCAACTCATTTGAATCTTTTCTTCTAATTTCACAACCTTCAGCATGAAACCTTAATGTGTATCCTTGATCACATATTTGACTAACACTCAATAGATTATGCTTAAGACCTTTTACATATAAAACATTCTTAGTCTTAGTTCTACCATAATCCAAACTTAAAGTACCTTTTTTGTCTCTTGGCAGTGGTTTTATCTCTAAATCTCATTATACGACCATTGATCTTCTTTAGAGTTGTGAACTTACTTTTATCACCTTTCATATGCCTCAAACATCTGCTATCAATTAACCATGGCTGATCTTTACCTCTTACATGTAGAGTTGTCTGAACCATCATAGAATCTTCAGGTTGTTTCTTCTACCATGAACATGTCTGAGCCTTCTTCTTGATGAATGGAGCTTTGAAACTCTAATCCTTCTTGACTGACTCGAACACACTTCTAAAATATCAAGCTATGTGTTTGAAGTTGTTACACTTGTAGCATACTATGGTCTCTTCATCAAAGCTTGATAGAGAATCAAAAGAGTTGTGGCTTCTGCTTGACTCTCCTTGACTTTCCTTCTCCTTATTTCTGAAATTGTTAGCTCTTTTTCTACATTCTAATTTCTTGTGACCATATCTATTACAATAAAAACAATAGCCATAAAAATAAGACTTGTCTGTATATCTCTAACCTGATTGTCTTTTGTAGCTTTTTTCTCTCCAGCCTTCTCTATATGAAATGTCCTCTGTATTTTTCACTTCACCCCTTTTTGTTTCCTCTTTTGTAAGAGCTTCAATACAGCTATTTTTCTTTTCAAATTTGATCCCTGTCTTATTTGAATTTGCTTTTTGACTTTCCAATATCTTATTCATCATGTTAGTGCTATCTTCAAATTTTGATTCACTGACTACGTTATCACTGACTGCTTTCTTAATATCTTCTTTTAAAGAGGTAATTACAATAACATACCTTTAACATTATTTTCTTGATATTTCCAACTGTGCTATGAGGTCTTCTTCATTCTTCTTGGCTTCTTCAAAGTGTGCTTGTAGATCTTCAATTATTTCCTTTGACTCTTTTTCATTTTTCTTGATCTGGCACTTTAATCTTTGATTCTTCTTCTAAATGGCTTCTAACTCCTCTAAGGCACAAATGAGTTCTCCTTCCATATTCACTTCAGCTTCCTCCTCTTCTTCTTCTTGATCATCTTCATGTATGGCCATGAATAGAATCTCTTCTTCTTCTGAATCATTGACTCCACTATCTTCACCTGAGCTAGGATCCTTAGAATATAGGCTCTTCTTCTCAAATCCCTTCTTAGATTTGCCTTTGAAATTATTCTTATATGTAGGCTTTTATTCTTCTTCATCATTAACCTTATCTGGGCATCTAGCTAAAAAAAGTCCAATCTTTCCACAATTAAAACATGTAAAAGGAAATTTTCCTTGATATTTACTTGTTCTTCTTTTCGGCTTGCAAATAAAAAGTGTTCCATTGTCATCTTCATCATCACTGGAACTATCACTTGATTCTTGAATCTTAGCTTTCTCCTTCTTTGATGTCTTGAAATCCACTTGTCTCTTTGAGGGCTTATCTTATTCTATCCACATCTCATATGCCATGAGAATACCATGAAGCTCATCCATCTTTAGCTTGGCTAAATTCTTCATCTCCTCGATTGCCGAAACCTTTGCATCATATCTCATTGGTAGAGATCTCAAAACCTTTTGCACCACCATTGACTCATCCAGTGTTTCTCCAAGACCTTAAATCTAATTTATGATTTGATCAACTCGCAAAAGATAACTTGCTATATCTTCTTCTTCTTCCATCTTCAAACTTTCAAACTACCTTCTAAAAGTCTGCAGCTTAGCTTGTTGAACCTTTCCATCAACTTTGTAAATATTCTCAAGTTTTACCCAAGTTTCATGAGCAGATTTACATTGCATAACTTTAACAAATTTATATTTACATAAACCACATAAAATAGCATTTAAAGCTTTAGCATTACATTCACTTGCCTTCTTTTCTACTGGAGTAATTGCAAATGTTTGTGGCTCTTCATATTCCTCCACCACTGCTTTCCATATGTCAAATCCATAGGCCATCAAATAAACCTTCATTCTCATGCTCAAAAAAACATAATTCATCCCATCAAACAAATATGCCTTATTTTTAGAAAATCTTTCCTATGACCCAGCCATCGTGCTTTCCCGATCTACCTTCAAGTTGTACAACTTTTCAAAAAAGAACCCACTCTGATACCAATTGTTAAGCACGAGATATACTGAGAGGGGGGTGAATCAGTATATCATATATCTTATTAATCTTTTTTTTAACCAAATTCCACTTAATCAAACATTCAAGATATATAATAAAACTCAAACAAATAAACACCACACAAGATAGAGAGAGACACTAGATATAACATGGAAACCCAATGTGTGAAAAACCCATAGAGAATAATCTCAAGTCTATGAATGAGCACCAACCCAAACAATATTCGCAATCCAAGCTTGTAGGAGCACCAACCCCTTTACTGAGCACCAACCCAACAACTATTCATGATCACCAACCCACAAGAGCACCACACCCCTTTACTGAGCACCAACCTAGCTACTATTCATGAGCACCAACCCACAGGAGCACCAACCCCTTTGTGTATACCACACACCTATCTATCAATGTTGCTATCTCAACAAATGATAGATCAATACAACATCTCTTTCCTCTCTCTCACCTTTGCTCTTCTAAGCTAGATATAATAAATACAAATCATGTTCATTTCTCACAATTGCTCTTCTAAGCTAGATATTACAATATCAAATCAACCTCTATCTCTCATATATACAAATGGCTTCTCAAGCCTTTATTTATAGCTTTCCAAATGACCTTTGGCCTTCCCCCTTTGTGACCCTTCAATCCTCATGGAAAATGGCACCAAACTTGTATGACCCTTCATATTCAAGCCTTTGAAAAGTCATGTGGTGACCCTTCATGATCAAAAACGTCCTTCCCTCTTTTGTCCTCATCTTGGTGAATTTTCATATTCCTTAAAGTGTCCCTTCATGAGAAATTGCACCCTTCCTCTTTTGTCTTCACTTGGTGACTCTTGGAATTCCCCAAGATGACTCTTCATGGGAAAATGCATCCCATCCTTCTTTTGTCTTTATCCCATGGCTCTTTGACTTCTCCACAGGTGCTTCTTTTGTCTCATATGCAACCAAAAATATATTTGTTAATATTAAATAAATATTAACTCATATTAGCCAAGATATATTTATTACAAACAACATTAAATGCAATGGGGCCTTTATCACCAATAATGCTAAACCTTTGACATCAATGACAATATTTCCAACACTAATTTTTAAAAAAATGGGGGTACATTAACCTCAACAAACCCTAACATATCCCATCATTTCCCCTTAGACCTAGAAGATAATTATTAATAAATAATTTACCAAATCTAAAAACCCTAACCTAAAAGTTTAGATATAGTCATTTTTATAATTAGAATGCCCAAACTAATGGTGAATAGTATCTATAGTCATGGACTATAGAATGCCTTGTCACATTGAACACAGGTTTCAATCCACTTGTTGACCCCTGTCGCATTGAACACTGAGTTGGTTAGTCCATTACATGTGGATACTCTTCATGAAGGAATGCATACATTACCCTCTACCATATTACAACCTATGACCTCAATTTTGGGATCACATTTTCTTCACCATTAGGCCAACTCAGGTACACTATTGAGTAATATGTATTATTCCTAAGAATATGTTGATATTGTTTTATACTCTTCTACCAGATGCTAGTCATGAATTCAACGATTGGTTAATTTTTCATGCAATAAAATTGATGGTATTAATATTATCTATCTTAATTGATAGGTGTGGGAGATTGAATTTCAATATAGGAAAAGGGATTGGTGGTGTTAATGAAATAAATGGTAGAAACATAGTCCTCGTAGGGACTATGAATAGATATTATTTTGATTATAGATGAGACTTCCTTTGAAATCTCAAAATTATCACTAACATATTTATTTTAGTTTTAAAATGGTTTGTAGTCGATGCCATAAGATCCATTGTTTATGTTAAAATATATAGGTCAAATTATTTCTTATTCATAGAGGCTGAGGCCTCTCCCTTGGTAGTTCATATTTTTAAGGATTATGATTGCTATAAGATATTATTGATTTAAAATTAGTATGTTAATCCATCATTGTATAAGTATGGATTATTAGAGATCTTATTCTTTCATATATGACAAGGCCATATTTTATGAATGATGTGATACCAATCTAGTAGGATGTTATTGTATAATTTTTATTTATGATGGGCCTACCACTACTTCTAAGAGAAGTAGGAAGGTTAGTTGTGAAAATGTTCTTTAGATTTTATTGTATGCAAGTACCTTTATCACTTGAGGTGTATTTTGTGGGGTGATGGGGTCTATAATGTGTGATAGTAGTTTGAGTGATTTGACAATGGGGGTAGGTTGTCTTGGTTAGAGGAATATTGGTCAAAGATTGGCTCTTGGGAAAAAATAGGATCTTGGGAAAAAATGTGTTCTTGGTCAAAAATGGGCTCTTAGTCAAAAAATTGATTCTTGGCCAAAGATAATATTTTCAATGAAAGTATCATAAGATATGAGTCAATAGTCAAAGGTGGGTTCATCAAAAATTAGAGGTAGGCCATGCTAATAAAACATGGTTGGATAGTCAAAGGTAGGTTCATTGAAAAATAGTGGTAGGCCACGATGATCAAAGATGGTTTAGTCTCACGATGATCAAAGATGGTTTGGTCTAAAATGGGTGCATCAAAGAGAGGCTCATAGAAGATTGGTAGAAGTTAATGACCTTGATTTGGAAGTATAGGAGCTTGATTGTATTCAGGAAAGACATTTTGGCATACGCGTATGTTATGATTTTCATATGTAAATACAATTGGTTCTTATTTAATGTACCCTTTGTTAATCAAGGCTTATATATAATTTTTGAATATCATGCATCTATTAATATAATTAACCTTAATATGATGATACCTATAGTATTCACCCTTTTTATACCAAGTATGTAGTGGTAGGATCTTATCAAAAGGCTTGGTGTGCAAAAACATGATCATATTTACAGTAAGTAATTGATGAAACATCATGTCCAAGGGATCTTTGAGAGGATTATATTATCTTTGTTTGGATGTCTATGGATTTTATCCTTGGATAGATGATGGTATGTGGTGTGGTGATGGTATGTAATAGTTAGGTCATATGATTTCTTATGGCTCAAGGGTTATTTTGGATGGTGATGTCTTGAGGGCCATATTGATAGGATATTTAGAAGTTTTGGATTATGAATTGGATAGGTCATTGGATTAATTAAGATAGAGTTTTAAATATTCTAGATATTGGGTTAATTTTTGGATTTGTTCGAGGATGGTTGGATTTTGGGATTGGGATGCTAAAGCTATCTTTTTCATAGTTTTCATGGGGGGTTTTGGATTATAGTTGGTGGAGGGGGATTTAGTTGATTTGGGATTAAAAAGTTACTAGTGATAAGTTGATTTTGATGTGGGATGGTTTGGGATTCCTTATTAATTAATTGGCCTAAGTTATTGGGATCAAATTCAACAAGAAGACAAGCACCTAACTCTATAAAGAGTAGAAGGAGATCATCCTTAGTTGTAGTTAGGTATTGTTTGATGTGGGATCTCTCAAGATTTATTTTGGGTGCCATAACTCAATATGGTTTTGGATTCAATATTGGTTTTGACTCAAAATGGTTTTGGCTTTAATATTAGTTAGAAATATTGAAGTCGAGATGGTTTGAATCAAGACGGGGCTTGTATTAAAGATAATTAGCATCCAAAGTGGATTGATGAATTATGATGTGAAATAGTTTGGATGGATTATTTGATTTTGACTCGTAGTGGATTATGACCAAAATTAAAACTATAATTTTTTTCAAGATAAGCTAGTTATTTTCTACTAGTTATTTTGTGCAAAGTTTGGTTACAATTTAAAAAACTTGGTAATTGGTTTCCAACACCCAAGAAAGCTTTCAATTACTGGGTTTTCAAAAGAAGATAAAAGCAAAGATAACAAACAAGATTGAACTAGATAAAAAAAAGCATGGAAATCACATAAAAGGATAAAATCTAGGTAAGGGACTTGAGTGACTTTTAGACTCTCATATGTATTGGCTTGTCTATTTTAAAGTGTCAAACCAATGTTTTAGAATACTAACTATGGAGGTAGAACCATACCCATAGCCCACTAAAGATGATTCTGAGGGTAAGTTGAGAGTAATTTCCTAGAGCTAATGACTTTTTAGTGCACTAATTTAAATGATTGAATGGTTATCTTAAGGCATAATTTTTATACAAGTTAGACTAGGAGATGTCCTCTATATACCTTATGGTATGTTGAGTCCTAAGACCATGGAATAAGTTGATTAATAGACTTTAAAAAAGGGCCTAGTCCCTATCTTCCCACTCCAATTATAATATTTTTATGGACTAACATCATAAAACTAGACTTCAAGGTTGTTGTTGAAACCCTAAGTACTAGAGGATGAAACCCCTTCACAACACGATGTGATTAAAACACACAAATATAGGTAATTGAAATAATGGATCCTCAATTTTTATGTCTTGCTAGTACATGAGATTTGACCTATCATATAGTGGTGAAATCCATGGTTTATAGCACCCCTATAAATAAAAAATAATAAACTCATTTTTTATTTTTAGGAATTATCACCAATGTGATATAAGGGAAGAGCATATGTGAGAATAGCCTAGACAACATGAAATTACAAAAATTATTTTTGATTTCCAAGAAAAATCACCAATGTAACACAATGAAAGAGCATACACAACTTTTTTAATAAAAAAAAGGAAAGATTGAAAGCAAATAAAATTGAATCAATTACTACTTGATTAATTGAAAAAAAACTTGAAATAAAAACAAGGTTAGAAAAAAAAATAATAATAATTATTTTGTTTCAGCTTTTTTATTCTTTGGCAAGTGATCTTGCATGAAAAATGTTAGTAATTTATATCCATGACTTTGAGATATTTTTCCTAAAAAAGAGGGTTATGGATAGAAAAAGTATTAAATATTAACCCTGTAATCCAAAAAAAATTTATTAGGAAATATTAGCATGCAAAAGAACAAATATCCAATATGTATGTGAGAAATCAAGGATTTGGAATGAATAAGATTTAAAGATTTGATTTTTAATACAAAAAAATTAAACCAATAGTGAAATATTTGTTCATGTCTACATTCTCATTTCTTATATATTCATTTTAGCACAAATGGGAGGCCAAACAGACACCTGAGTCAAAAGTTATGGCCTCTAAAAGATAACATTCTAGGTGGAAGGACGAATTCACTACTTTGTGCTACAAATTTTATTTTCTACTAAAAATTCACTATTCTATAAAATAAAATCATTTTTATAAAAAAAAAAAATTTATGCTATGAATTTGATGTTCTATTCTATGAATTCATTGTTTAAAAAAAACAAATTCATTATGTTTAGGTTAAAAACATAGAAAACATAAATACAAAAAGGACAAAACAAAAATAGAAGATGATTGTCTTACAAAACTACCAAAATTTTCTAAAAAACCATCAAAGTGTGAAACAAACCTACCATCATGTATAATGAACCCATTTTTATGTAGAACACATAGAGAAACTTGAAAAAATCCAAAAATGATACGTGAAACAACAAAAACAACTTTCCAAACCAAGACTAAACAACTATGCATCTTGAAAGAATCTAGAAATAATTGAAAATCATAAGGAATGCAACTATGATGAAATATATTTGGTAAAAATCCCACTGAGCATGTTATAATGTGATATCTATAATTTTATAACCTATGCAATCTAGGAAATCAAATGAATATAAATTCATATTCTAAATATAAACTAAAACCTTAGATTGAGTTATTCAAAAAAAGGAAAATAAATTAAATACTTAAAATGCCACCATGTAGATTAAATATTTCACCTTCTCCATTGATTTAACTTTATTTTCTCTTGAAAATGGGTATGTAGATGCTCAATCAATTCTCCAATCAAAGGGAAACTCAATAACATATGGATGTATGATCTTAATTTTCTTAATCGATGTGTAGGATAATTTTCATAATAATTTGATATCTTGAGGTTGGATGATTAAAATGGATGATGACACTTTAATTTAAATGATTTTAAGTGAGAATGTTAATAGTTGGTATAAATATATATTTATTATAGAATTTTAATTTTGGATGGTCAGATTTTGAGTCCTCATCTAAGTTGAAGAGACCAATTCCTCATGTATTTGAGAGAAAAGGGGAAAGTTAGTTGGTAAATTAAAATGTCTTATGAATGATTCAAATTATTTGGATGACTCACCAAGTTAGTTGATATATTTAATGATGACTCAACAATTAGTTGTATAAGTTAAGGAAGTGGTTGGATGACTCAAAATTTAGTAAGATAAGTATGGAAGATGTTTGGTGACTTGGAATTTCTAGATTTTAATTAGTTTTATGGAATTATGTATGCATGTATAATTAATTAATTATTATGAAAAGAGAGGGAAGTGATTTTAGGATTAAATTAAAATTTGGGATGATGGCTAGGTTAGTGTGTCTATTTTATACAAAGTTAATTACATCACTAAATGTGGTGGAATTTTGGTGTCTACATTATCCTAGTTGGTTGGGATGAGCAAGGTAAATAATCCTTTCAATGGACATAGTAGTTTTAGTTTTTATATTGGTTTTGGTTGTTTTCTTAATTTTATGACAATGGCAGTTATATAAGAAGGCATTTAATTCCTCTTTCTATCTAATGAAGTTTTGAGTCTGAAGCACTAAAGGATAATTTTTTGCACTAAGTAGTGTAGATCCTTGCAATAATTCCTCACTTCATTCATTTAGTGTATCCCACATCACTTATTTTTAAAGTCTATTTCATAATATGAGTAATCACAAATCCATTTCAAATAATTTTAGATGATTGTGCTATCTCAAAATTTAATACCCCCTTTAAAAACTTGAGATTTAGGTGAATTATTCAAAATATATATGTTATACCCTGTGATTTTAAACTTTTAGATAGACGAGGGCCAATTTGCATGTTTGATATATGTTTATTATGATCTAAATTGCATTTTTATTGAATAATTATTACACACTTGGTTGATTAACTTAAAATTAAGAGTGGATAATTTCACATGAGGATAAAACAAAAAGTCTTTTTTGCTGTATTTAATTTTAAATTTGAGGTTGTGAGCGTAATAATTATTACTCAGATATTTTGGTACATTGGCAGAAGATAAGAGAATTTGTGTAAATTTTGTAATTATGAAGCATGAAGTTACATATCTTTGAGTTGTGACAACTCGATCTATTTCTCTTTGAACTAAAATTATAATACCTTAAATGTATATATCTAATTATGACATTAAGAGATTTTTGTTTTGAAAAATATTTGGATGTCAAAGTTAAAGTTTGTATTATAATTACATTGATATGATTATTTGAATCAAAAATATAACATGTGAATTAATAGTCTAATGAAAAACAAAGCTTGACATTTTATGAAATATATTTTTCATGGACACATACTTAGTCAACAATGTAATAATTTTCAAATAATTACGGCCACAATCTAGCATGGTAGTCGACATTGAAAGATTTTTTTTCAAATCTATTTTAAAACTTGTCAAATTCTTTATAGTTTTATAATTCAAAACATAGTTGAACAACACTTTTTAGTCTCCTAAGGTCATAGTTTTTTGAAATCTTAAAAGGTGATATTTTTTATTTTGACACTTAGTGAGCATTTATGAACAAAACATGACAATACATGTTTGGTTTCAATGAAGTTCACCTTCATCATATTGATGCAAGAGAATTATCTTTTAATTTTTTATTTTTGAAAATTTTTGTCTTGAATAGGTTTAGGATGTCATATTTTGTCAATAATAAGCTTTTTCATGCTTCACTTTGCTTTGTATTATTCATTTTGGCTTGTTCTCAACATTCCTACCAAAACTAGAAATTAAAAAATTTTAATTAGTTTTAGGTGTTTTAGAAGCTTTTATCATATCCTAGTACATTGGTTGGTCATGATCCTTCATGGAGGGTTCAAGTAAGATCTTAGAACATGTTTTGAAATAGTTTTTGTGTCTTAACTCATAACTAACCTTTTCAAACTCAATCAAGGTTAAGACTTACGTTGAGTTTAGGAAGTTAAACAATTTAGGATATTGAAATGAAGGAAAGATAATTAGGATATATAGGATTACATGAAGGGGAAGATAAAAAATAAAAATAAGATCAATAAACTCCAATATTTTAATGAAAAGAAGAGAATTTTTGAAAATAAGGGTATTAGACAAGACTAAATTACATATTTTGAATTTAAAAACAATGAAACACAGCATTATTGAGTTTCATGCTTCAAATTTAATATCATATTACATTTAAATATATTTATTATTTCCTTTAAATAGTATTTGATTATTTTTAAGAGTGTTTATTCATTTTAAAATCTTGAAGACATAGTACATGATTTTTGATAGTCAAGAAAAGGGTTATAATAACCAAGAAAAGTTATTTTTCACCATTTTTAGATTCGTTAAGTGATAAAATCAAGTGTTAGAACATGATACATGTGATGTGAGTATTATTAAATAATAAAGGTTCTAAAACAGGTCTTAAATTTTAAATTTCCATTGATTTTAATCTCTTGGCTTGTGCACAGTTAGGAAACCCTAAAACAAGGTTTTGAAGCACAAAAATCACTATAACTCAAAAATGAACCAACCAAAATTCTTGAAACTTTGTGGATAGGTGTGTTAGGATGCATGATACATTTTTTTAAAAAATAATTTTTTTAAAATCTATATTGAAATATAATAAATTTTCTTAGTCTAGAGGCCTAAATACAAGGCCTAAAACCCTATTTTATTATTTTCTTTCATTTTCAAGTTGAATTAAAGGTATAACCAAATTTAGGGGGTTGATAAAATGTATAATTAATAAATGAGAGGATATTTTAGCATAAATAATTATTTTTTGATTAAAATTTTCCCTTAAGAAGTTTATAGGCTTTATCTTCCTTAACCCCTACATCATTTTTAGTATCAAAGTAGGGTTTGGTTGTACTTCAAAAGTGACCTAAGGATAAATATTTTATAAGAGTGAAGAGTAGGTTATGGAATATAAAACTGTAATAAGTGCAAAAGGGAACTTATAAGAGCAGCCATAGGTGGTGCTAGAGGAGATCAAAGAAGACAACCAAGAGATGTATTATTAGAAGAGAAGAGAAATATACAAGCACATTTGGAAGCAATAGTAATTGCTCAAAGAATAGGTGTTATGATAGGTGATGTGAGTTATAGGGAGGAAGAACAACAAGAAGAGGTTATAGAAGAAGAGGAATAAAGAATAGAAGAAATAATCTTAAAATCAAATAAGCATAGGTTCCAAGCCCAAATTAGATGTTTCAGTATATGGAGGTAGTCTAAAAGTTATATAACTTGTGGATTGGATAGCTAAAATGGATAAATAATTTGATTTTGAAGGAATAGCTAAAGACAATGTCATGTTTATTTTTATTATGTTGAAGGGACATGCATCTAATTGGTGGGATAGAATCCAAGATGAAAGAAGGAAAAGAGGTAAAGAGAAAATTAAGCCATGTGATAGAATGATATCTAAACTCAAGTCAAAATCCATGCCTATAGACTACTAGACAAAATTGTTCAAGAAAATCCAAAACTTGAAGCAGAAAGACATGAGTGTAAAGGATTACACTAAATAATTTTATCAGCTTAAAATCAAAGTTAGTCATGTAGAAGAGGATGTTGAGGAAAAATAAAGGCATAGAATGGCTTGAGGTTTAATATTTAGGATGAAATCATTTTTTCTTCTCCAATATCAGTGAAAGAGGATTATTAATTTTCTCTCAAGGTAGAAGAGAAGTTGGATAGAAAATAAACTCAATGATCTAGAAAAAGAGACATAAATTGAAAAACTAGAGGAAAACAAGGTGATAGAAACTAATTACAAGTTCATAATGAAGAAGCAATAAACTCTCAAGGTCAAATCAACACTACAAGAGGAGGTTATTTATACAAAGGAAGAAGGCCATATACAAGAGGTAGAGAAAGAATATTTTGTAGAAAATGTTTCAAATGTAATAGATATGTTGACCATAGGTCATATGAATGTCCTAAAAATCCACTAACAACCCATATCAGATTGAAGGCAAAAATCAAGTTATTCAAGCTAAGAAACAAAATGTGGGATCACCATCACATGTGGAAGAACCTAAATTAAGAGAGTGCTTATTGATGAAAAGAGTATTACTAAAGCCAAATAAATAAGTGAAGGAAATAGCCCAAAGGAAGACCTTATATATTACTACATATAAATCTAAAGGCAAATGTTATAAGATTATCAAAGATAGTGGTAGTATAGATGACTTGGTTTCTTCAACTATAGTTGAAACTTTAGGATTGAAAATATTGATAAATCCTAACCATATAAATTACTAGTTAATGAGTAATGTCAACTTAATTTTTAGATTGATAACTATAAGGATGAAGTAATTTTTTATATTATACCTATGGCTATTTGCCATGTGTTTTTGGGTAGACCTTGGAAGTTTGATACAAGGGATATACATGATGGAAGGAGTAATAAGAATACATTGGATAAGGATGTCAAAAATCATACTTTGACACCACTAAAAGATGGTAATGAAATAGTTGAATGTAGTAATAAGGTGTTGATAGTTTATGGAAAAGAATTATTACAGTTGATAAAAGAAGAAGAGGTTGGTTTTGCATTGGTTGTCAAGCCCAAAATAGTCATTACAACCACTAAGTTGATTTATTTACTCTTAACAATTCATTATTTTCTAGATGAGTATGTTGATATAGTGTTTGATGAGTTACCTAATAAATTACCACCAATGAGGAGCATAAGCCATCATATGAATCTCATACCAAGAGGTAATTTTCCAAACCAAGTAGCCTATAGAATGACACCTAAGGAGAATGAATAGATCAAAATACAAGTATATGAGTTATTAGATAAATTTTTTATTAGAGAGTCTAAGTCCATGTGTTTTACCAATAGTATAAATCCTAAGAAAGGTGAAGAATGGATAATGTGTATATATTCTAGATTTATCAATAAGATAACTATCAAGTAAAAATTTCTATTACCAAGAATGGATTTTTTGAGAAGAGCATAATATTTCTTAAAGATAAATTTTAAGAGTGGTTAAAATCAAATCAAAAATAGAGAAGGTGATGAGTGTAAAACAACCTTCAATACTAATGATGGACTGTATGAATGTCTTGTTATGACATTTGGTTTGACCAATGCTCTTAGTAATTTAATGAGACTAAAGAATCAGGTGTTAAGTCCATTTATAGGTAAATTTTCTATTTTTTATTTAGATAACATTTTGATTTTCAACCAATCAAAGGAGGAACACATCAAGCATCTTAGGATGGTGTTGAATAAGCTATAGGAAAAGAAATTAATGATTAACTTCAAAAATTATACCTTCATGCAAATTGAGTTGATTTATTTGAGATTTGTCATTTCTAAGGATGGTTTGAAAATTGATCAATAAAATATGAGTAATAGTGGAGTGGCCTCCTTTAAGAAGTGTTTTTCAGGTAATAAGTTTTCATGGATTAGTTAGTTTTTATAGAAATTTCATTAGAAAATTTAGTGGTATTTTTGCAACTATTGTTGAAACTACAAAAGGTGACAAGAAGAAATTCCATTGAACTGAATCAGCTGAGAAGAACTTTCTTATTTTGAAGAAAAAGATAATTGAGCAGCCTATCTTGGCCTTCCATGATTTTAACAAACTCTTTCAAGTTGAATGTGATGCTAGTGGGTTAACTATTGGAGCTATTTTGATTCAAGAAGGAAAACCGATTGCTTAATTTAGTTAAAATTTAAATTAAGCTAAGAAGAAGAATTCATATTATGATCAAGAATTATATGCCATAATCCAAGCATTTAAGAAGTGGAGTAACTACTTATTGCCTAAGGACTGATATATACAGATATCTAATCATGCTATATAATTCATCAATAATCAAACTAAGTTGAGTCAAACACATGTGAAATAGATAGAGATCTTATAAAAAAATTATTTTTTCTAAAAAATAAGAGTGGGTATTCTAATAAGGTAGCTAATGCATTGATTAAGATAAGTATGATCATACATGAATCTCAAGTGTGTAGTTTCAGATTTGAGACATTAAAGGAGTTGTATGAGGAATACCTAGATTTCAAAGAAGCATATGAGGATTGTAGGAATCCAACAAAAATGGATATGATTTCATGGATGGATTACATGATTTAATAAGGATTATTATTTAAAGGAAAATATATATGCATATCTAGGGGGTCTATGAGAGATAATTTGCTAAAAGAAAAACATAGTGACAATTAAGTAGGAAATTTTGGACAAATAAAGACCTTTTCCCAATTAAATGCATATTATTATTGTCTAATAATTTAAACTAACTTTAATAAATTTGTGGAAAGATATAGGATTTTTTAACATGCTAAAGGAAAGAGTTAGAATATAGGTCTATATCAGCCACTACCTATTCCAAGTAGGCCATGGGATGCAATAAGTATGGATTTTATATTGGGTTTGTCAAGAACACAACTAGGTAATGATTCCATTTTTTTTAGTTGATATATTTTCAAAATTGTCACACTTCATAGCATGTAATAAGACAAGTGATGATACAAATATTTCTAATTTTTTATTTAAAAAAGTGGTAAGGTTACATGGAATTTTCAGAAGCATTATTTATGACAAGGATACAAAGTTTGTTGGACATTTTTTGAGATCAATTTGGAAGAACCTGGGAACTACATTGAGTTTCAGTTCATCCTACCATCCCCAAATGGATGGTTCTACTGAATTTGTCAATAAAAGATTAGATAATATATTAATATGTTTGGTAAGTGATAGTTTAAAATAGTGGGATCAGATGTTAGCCCAAGATAAATTTGCATACAATAGGAGTATATGTTTTAGTCCATTTTATATTGTCTATGAAATAAATTCAAGAGGTTTTTATGAGCTTGGATATTTGTAAAAATAAGAAAAGATGAGTGTTGAAGGTCAAGACTTTGCTACAGCCAAACAAGAGCTACATGAACAAGTCAATAAGTAGTTGGAGTTGAGTGATTGTAATTACAAAGGAGATGATCATAAAAGAATGAATGAATTCAAATTTTAGGTAGGATATTTGGTGTTATCACACCTTATGAAAGAGAGGTTTCCTAAAGGTGAATACAATAAACTAAAATTGAAGAAGATATGACCTTGTGAGATCTTAAGAAAGTTGTTTACTAATGCCTATGAACTAAAACTCCCATATGATATTGGGATATCACCTATTTTCAATGTATTAGACATATATCCTTATATATTATAATAATACAAAGAAAAATCATCTTAATATGATAATGAATAGGTCATTGATTGGAAATAGCAATTACCCAAGACATAGAAAGATGAACTAGAAGGTATTTTAGATAAATAGGTTTTCAAGGGAACTAGAGGTAAGGAGTACTTAAAATATGTAGTCAAGTGGAAGAATAATATTCTTTAATATGATTCTTGGTTGAATCCATTATCAATGGTTCAGTATAGAACTACCATTGAAGACCTCATGAGTACAAGCTCATGAATGCTTTTGTACTCAAGGAGCCTGATGCAAGATCATTAGATTTTAATTATTTATTTTTGTAAATTTTGATCTTAAATAGGTTTATAAGGTCATATTTTTTCTATAAGAATTTTTTTCATGGTTCACTTTATTTTGTATTGTTCATTTTAGCTTGTTTTCAAGTTTCCTGCCAAAACTAGAAATTTGAATTTTTGAATTGGTTTTAGGTGTTTTATAAGATTTTATCATCTCATATTGAATTTTTTCATCATTATCAATCATGTATGGGTCAATTAAGGTCTTATAACATGTTTTTAAATAGTTTTTGTCTTAATTCATAACTGACCTTTTCAAACTCAATCAAGATTAAGACTTAGGATGAGTTTAGGAAGTTAGATAGTTTAGGATCTTGAAATGAAGGATAGAGAATTTGGAGAGATAATATTATGTGATAAGGAGAATAAAAAAAGAAAATTAATATCAATAAACTCCAATATTTGAATATAAATAATAGAAATTATGAAAACAAGGTATTAGATAGGACTGTGTAACATAATTTACACTAAAAATAATGAAAGACTGCATTATTGAGTTTCATGCTTCAAATTCAATATCATATTACATGTAATTATATTTATTATTTACTTTAAATCATATTAATTGTTTTTTAAGATTTTGTATTCATGTTAATATCTTGAAGACATGGTACAAGATTTTTGACAGTCAAGAAAAGTTATTTTCACCATTTTTGAGATTGGTTAAGTGATAAAATAAAGTGTAATAATAGAATACATGTGTGGAAAGTCTTAATAAATAATAATTATTCAAAAATATGTATAAAATTTTTAATTTGTATTTATTTTAAGCTTTCAACATGTGCATAATCAGGAAACACTTAAATAACATTTTGAAGGACAAAAATCACTATAACTCAAAAATGAACCAGCCAAAATTCTTGAAACTTTTTGGAGAGGTGTGTTAGGTTGCATGATACATGTTGAAAGTGGTTTAAAATATTTTGGAAATATAAATTGAAATATATTCAAGTTTCTTAGTCTACATGCTTAAATACAAGGCTTAAAAACCATGACTCAGTTTTCTTTTTTTTTGCATTTTCAAGTTGAATCAAAGGTATAACCAAACTTGTTGGGTTAATAAAATGTATAATTAATAAAGGATAGGATCTTGTATCATAAATACTCCTTATTTGGTTAAAATTTTATCTCAATAAGGTTATATGTCTGATCTTTCTTGACCCATACATCATATATACACCTTTTGCTTATTCAATGAGCATTCTTATGATTAAAATTATTCCCAACACTTATTAAATTTAGGTTTTGTTAGTTTATTCTCATTTATTGGTTTGTTGAAGCAAGCATGTGAGTAAATCGAATCACTACCAAAATTTGACAAAAGCACATAATATATTTGTTTGAACTTAGTTCAACTCTAGGTATGAATTTATTCTTATGTTTAGTACATGAAAATAAATAAAATGGTTTTCGAAAATTTATGGTAACTCAAAATGAACATTTTCTTTGGAAAAAAGACCACATTTTTTGGGTTTTAGAGTTATGTCCAAGGTTATTTGAGTTGGTTTCTTTACATGTAAAGTAACACGTGATTATTATAAACTACATGTAATAAAAATATTTAGGGCTTTTGATAGCTTGGGAGAAATAATTGTATTAACAAGATAACCATTTATGGGTTTGCTTTATTGATGACATTGCATGGAAAAGACAACTCTGATTTCACTAAATTATTGCTTGGAAGAATAGTATATTTTGTTCAAATGCATGTAAAGATCTTCATGATGTATTTCATTTTTGAATAAGTAAAAAAACTTATATTTTTGGTTTCTTTTCATTCCATGCCTTCATTTTGAACTGAATTATTCTTATCATTCTTTGAACCATTGTCAAGTGTCTTCTAGTTTTCATTGTAAAACATAGTCCAGCCTATGATTTATGTTATGCAATATCTAAGTTGGTAAATAAGTTTCTCATAAGTAAATGGTGTTCTTATCTTGCAAAGTAATATTATGAAGTTCTAGGTATAGTTTTGGTATTGAAGGTAATGCTCAGTCAATAAATGTAGAAATGGTTTTCATTTACTTTGATTAAAATGATGTTTGTGAAGCATGACCTACATTTTTATGTAATATCTTGTTTGAATTATATAGTTAATGAAACCTAAAATTTCATTTTCTTTAAAATTAATGGTAGAATCTAGATATATGTGCACTTATTTTGATTCAAACATTAAAAATCTAGCATTTGTTCCTAATTATTTGTTTAGGTTGTAGATAAAAATTTGGTTGAGTTGTATGGTTTTCTATCAAAACCGTAATGTCAATATGTATTAAAAATTAGGCATTTTCATTTATCTTGAATATATAAATGGAAATGAGAATGTTCAATGCTCAATTTTGTATAGAATAAGAAATTTTATAATAGAAATAAATAATATTTTTTTAGAAAAAAGTCTCTTATAAAACCCTTGTGTTGATTTATGTAGCTTTAGTAACATCAAAATGACACTAAAAAACATATTTTGATTGTATTTTGAATTTCAAGAGTTTTTTTTATATTATATGTATTTAAAAAGGATAATTATTTTTAAAAATAGAAATAAAATGGTTAAATACACTTCTCATGTGCATGTTTTGACTACAGTCTCTCTATCAATTGATTATTCTAGTCAGTCTGAAAAAAGGTGATTTAGTCTTGACTCATTTTTAGAAAGTGTGTGAATAGATGGTTATGGATTGATTTGGTTTTAAGTTGGATCTTCCTAGATATTTTTACTTTATTATTGATTTTTAATGATAAAAATAAAATTTTATGAATCATAAAGTTAAGTTTTAAATTAATTTTTATTGAATATATTACAAGATAGAAGTTGAATACATAGTGAACTATCACTTTAACGGTCAGTTAGAAAGGAGAATATTTTCATAGAATATAGATTTTTACTAGATTTTCTAGTGAAAATTTTATGGAATACTTAATTTCTATTTTAAAAATGGATGGTACTTTTAAAGGAGTTTGACATAATAATTATTACCCAAAAATTATTCAAAGGTCAAGTAATTACCAATCAAATTTACATCACTCCCATCCTAGCTACATGTCACTTTCAAGATACTCTGCTTGATAAATAAATACTTCTCATTTAAGGTATTGACCAAGTTATTTCTCCCAAATATTACTTTATAATTTCATAGTTCATCTCAAGGCATAGGCCCTCAAAGAGACCAAAATTATAATATCTAAACCTAAATACAAAGCCATCGTAGAATAATTACCTAAGGTGACCATTTATCTACATGAGGAAACTTAGACACTTCACTTTGATGGAGCCAAGTGCCTTCAAGGTGTTAGGGTAGGATGTGTCGTAGCTGATATTTATGGAAAAATCATTCCTCTAGATTTTGTATTAAAATTTGAAGTTACTAATAACATGGATGAATATGAATATCTCATGCTTGGGATTTAAGTATCCAAACATTTAGACATCCCTTACTTACATGCCTTAGGATATTCATAACTTATATTTCATTAAGTCATTGGTGAATATCAATGTGAAAGTTAAAATTGCATCACATATCATCATCTTATTTCCACTCTTACCAACTATTGTGAATATTTCATGATTGAATCAATCTCATGAGAAAAATTCTATTACAAATTTTCTAGCTTCATTAGCTTCCATTTTTTATCCTCATCAATCACTACATGATTCACAGTTCCTCCTCCATATCAATAAATTTTCATCTACTTGTAATCTAAGGATGATTATCTTATTTTCCACATGTAATCCATGACTACTTGACCAATACCATAGTACAAAGATATCATCTAATTCATTGAACATAATACTTATCCTTTAGAGGCTAACTCTTGTGAAAAGACTAGACTCCACAAGCAAGCTTATATGTATGTCCTTAATAATAACATCCTTTATTATCATATTGTTTAAGGTACCCTTATTTGTTGGGTTACTCAATATTAATTTCCTTATCATATTTATCAAGAGTATGGAGGCATTTATGGTGACCATTGTTATAGACATGTTATAACCCACAAATGCTTATGGATGGGATACTACTAACCTACTCTCACAAAAGATGCCATCACATTTGTTAAAAAGTGTAATCCTTTCCAACTCCATGATGATCTAATCCACTCTCCTTTTGTTGATATTTAAACACTTGAATCTCCTTAGACATTCTCTATGTGTGGATTATATCTCATTGGAAAATTACCTAGGTCATAAGATGGCCATGTATTCATTATTACTTCCTAAAAGTACTTTACCAAGTGGTTAGAGGCTATGCCCTTTGTTAATATTATTGGTGTCACTATATCCAAGTTTATCCTTAACCATATCATGTCATTTTGGATTACTCACACCATCATATCTAATAATGGTGGGAATTTCAAAAATAAAGACATGAATCATTTATGTGAAAAATTAAAAATTACACACAAATTTTTGACACCTTACCACCCTCAATTAGTGGTCAAGCTAAATCTACCAAAAAAATACTTAACAATATATTATAAAATAATAATAGGGATTTTCATTTGGATTGGAATCTCAAACTATATCCCACACTTTTGGCTTATTGTTTGAGCATTCAAAATGCCACTAGGGAAATTACCTTCTCTTTAGATTATGGCTCTGAAGTTGTCTTACCATTAAAACTCAAGTTATCTACCTTTTGAATCTCTCTTCATGTCATCATTCTTGATGAAAATCTTCATTAATCCTATATTCAAACCTTAAATTTCCTTGATGAGAAACATATGAATGTTTTACAACACAATTATCAGTACAAAGCTCACATAGCTAAACAACATAACAAAAATTTCAAAGATCATAGTTTTGATGTCAAAGTATTAGTGTTAAATTTTAAATACACCCATAAAAAAGAGGTAAAATATGCCCAAAATTGGTGGGGTCCATACTTAAATAAATCCTTGGACTTGGTACTTATAGATTGTAAACCAAAAAAGGATATATCTTCAAAGAATCGACTAACACTTATTTTTTGAATAATTACTTTGCTTAGTTTCATGTTATTATTAGTTTTAATTTTACTTGAATGCTTATTGTTGGTTTTATATATATTTAGAGGTAAAAATTATTATAGATTTGGCTTTGACTCTATTTTTATATATAGTTAACCATTCTATCACACCTCTAGGTTTTCTCTTGCACATTAGCCCTAACACCTATTATAGGTCCTTATGAATTTTTTATTTACTTACATCACTTGGTTTTTAAATTTTTGAGTTACTTTGTAACACCTCATAAACAACCAGGTCTTTCTCACAAACACCCACCAATACCTATTTCAGTTAACCATTATTTCCTCTTTTGGTTCTTTATTTTAGTTCTCATTATACACACCCTTTGGTTATTTTTACTTACACATCTTGGTTATTTGGTTTTCTTAAACTTTAATTAAGTACCTCCTTACAAAGGCCCATCATTTTCATAAGTTAATTTCACTGCTAACCTTAGCTAGGTGTATTTATACAAAAATAAATTTAAAGTTCCATATCAATGTTTTACCTTACTTATAATCACTCATATTAATTTTTGGTAACACTCTATGAATATATATTCATGTCTTCATTCACATTATACCATTTATTTAGATGATGTTTCATGCCTACCTATCATTGTATCACCTTCGTTTACACATTTTTTTGATTGGGGCAACCCACTCATTCTATGATAATTTCCATCATTCCCTATTTTCCACTTCCCTTTGATTTCACCAAGGTCAATTTTGAGATTGCACTCTTTTATAAGGTGAAAGTATAAAATTCAAGAGGAACCATGGTCTTTAGGTTCTCTTCTCTAGCCAATAAGTTTGATATATCTTGTAATGGTTATCTTTAGCACCCATGTTTGGTTTTTCCAAATCTATATGGAAGAAAATTAGAAAAAAAAAAGTTAAAATCCATATCATAAGAGAAGGCAAAATACAATATTAAAAGTCAATTAATAATAAAATACATGATCTTTCTTTGGCACATCTCCTATCTTAGTCAAATCTCAAATTCCACAATTAGAATCATGATATATTTGAGGTCTATTAGGGTATGGTAGGCTAGTAGATTGGGGTAGGAGGTATTATATCATTGCATCATTATATCTTCTTACATCTTAGTGTCACCTATCTTCTCACGTAAGTACCCAATCCTCATAATAGGCTGATGGATTTGTATGTGGTCTTAAGGATTGAGGAACATGTTGTGGGAAGGTAAGATCCTTTTATATTTAATTTAAACTAGCCTTTATGGGATGATATTTATACTTCAATAATTATCCTGCACTTGCATTTCCAGGCAAGGTTCTCTAGGGTCATTGATGTTAAAAAAAACCCTAGTCTTACCAACTTTATTTGAGTGTCTCATTTCTGGTAATGATCATGTTTCTTCCTCAGTACTTCCCCCTTTCCCCCTTTCCCCCTCCCCCATTTCATTTGCCCCTTGACAAGCAGGTTTTTTTCTAAGTCTTTTGTAGTCTTCTTGACTCCCTGTTCTCAATCTCTTTTCGACATGGTAATACTATGACCATTTTAATTTATTCATTTTTAGAATAGAAGCTTCATATTTGGTTGGTTTCAAGTTAATCTCTTGGTTATTTCCATATATTTATAAAATTTATCTTAGTTATGTTTGGGACCTTGAGTTTTTTATTAGCCTTTTTTCAAACCATCTAAACTTGTTTTTCCATTTCATGTTTTTCTATCTTTTTTTAAGTATAGTTTTTTACTTCTCTTACATAAATGTTTTTATCATTAAACTTTAATGTGTCCCTTGTTTGATTTAGATTTTTTTTTGGATACAAGTAGATAATGGGTTTTTAAGTGTCCTATAACCTTTACATAATGAACCAAATTAGATAGATCCCACACATAAAAATGCAAGTAGAAACTAGATCCCACAAGGGAACCAATAAAATTTCATACAGAACCCACATAGAACCCACTAAGAGACTAACAAGAAATAATAGAAAACCTAGAACAATAAAAAATTAAATAAGGCAAACCCACCAATCATTAACTTAAGATCTCAATCCTTTAGTATTCTTGGTGCTTGGAGTAACTGCTGAGTCCTTTTCTCACCCTCTTTCATGTTACTTCTTATTTGATTATCTTGACCTTTCATGGTAGCCTCATGTGTTAGATTATCAAGGCATGCCTTAGACTCAACCATATTAGCCTTTTTCCTATTATTCCTGCCTCTTTACACTTGTTTTAAGCTTCCTCTTATTACTTATACAATTTATATTCCTCTTTGAGAGCCCTTTCTAGCTCAGGATTTATTATATTGAGAGTCTTTTTCCAAACTTCTCCTCCTCTACTTCCCACATTGTCTCTAGTAGCGATGAGTTCCCTAATGGCTTTAATGCCTTTTTTAATCTCTCAAGTCCTTCACCTAGTTTTTTAGTCTCCCCTCAATAGCTTTTAGTTTATCTTTAAGATTTTAGTTATTCACTTCCTATTTTATAAGCTTGGGATCTTACACATCTCCCTTCTGATCAACATTTGTTTTATTATCACTCAAGATCTCAAGCTCACCATCCTCCCTAGTCAAGTCTAGGGCCTCACTACCAAGCTTCAAAAGGGCTTCTACTTCTAACTCAATAAGCTCCTCTTCATCATTAGACATAATAAGCTTCCCTTTTCCCCTCTTTAGGTCCTTGTTCTTCCTATTCCTTGATATTTGAAATTAAAAAAAATTGGAGTCTTTAAACTCCATTTTGGATTAATCCTCAAAGTTGGTCAGCCCTTCCTTCTCTAAGTCCAAGGCTCCCCTCCTCCCCAAGTACCACCTAGTTGTCAATAAAAGGCTTGGCCCCTTTAACCAATAGCATAATGAGGGCATGCTTAATGATGACATCTGAGGTGTCATCTTAGTAGGAAACCATTGTGGAATTTATATATCTTAAAAGGTAAAATGAAAAACTAAGCATGAAATTGGTTTTAAAATGATTAAATAGTAGAAAAATGGTGAGAATGTATTGCATTTATTTCCTTATAATGTTATGTACCTCATGAGTTACAACTAGACATCTGATCATGGCTATGGGATACTTTCTCTCAGTCCATTCTTCACTTTCTTTACTAAGGCATCATTTTTATAGAAAATTATGATTAGTTCCATCCTATAGCATTTATCTTTATTAGATTTAATTTTGTCCATAGACATGCCTGTAATAGTCACTACACTTTCCTCAATAACTTAAATTTAGATACCTCTCATGTGGACCATCTTGTTATTTCAAGATTTAGAAAAGTTGACTAAGAGCACAGGGTCATGACTAGTGACACATTCCATGTACACTATGATCACTATAGGTTTTTTGGGTATAATTAACCAAAATCACTTGCTATATTGAATTGACTCAAGGATAAACTTGGAATGACTCTTCTCATGCACGTAAATGATAGTCTTGCACTTCACAATTGAGGCTTCCCTCCTCCTAAAAAATATAATAATGAACCAACTATAACAATAAATTTGGTAATCAATAGAGCGATCCCATAGATCTTAGGTTAAAAGCATGTTAAATAAAATCATGCACATATCATTCTTTGTCATGATTAGTCTTAGTTTCCAACTTATACATAAGTGTCGGAGAACTATGTTTGTAGGCCTCCAAGTTTTAAATCATATTTCTTCCATGCCCAAGTTGGCCATAAATTCATCACAACCATCACCTTACCTAAATTCATTTTTAATGTGAACTTTATGAAATGAATGTATAAGGATTATAGCATCATTAATCTCATTTAGAATGGTCCAAGATGGGGGAGACCACCCACGAAGACATCAAACTATATTCAATGAGACTCCTTTAGTGACCAACTTTTATAATTTGAGAATAACAACCACCCAAATACCCCATAATGTTTTTATTTCTTCAACCACATGGTTGGTTTGGGAACCCATACCCCCTACAAAGGTAGCCATGATATGACCATTCCAATCTCTAATGACCCCTCCACCTAGTAGGTCTTGGGTTCACTTTTGTAGCTCCATTAAAATTGAGCTTACACTAACCCTTCATGGGTTTGGTACACTTAACATGTCTCATGTCCTTATTGATAGCAAGACAACCTTGAGAAGATGGGAGTTTAAGGTTCTATAGAGAAAGGGTGTGTTGGTAGATCTCCCTCTACACCACCTTGTTCTTGGAGGAAAAATCCAACTAATTTTCCTTGATCGCCCCTTAGATTCTGAGATAGACTAATTTGAGATTGCCATTTTTATTTCTAAAATTTTTGTCATTTCGTCTTTCTATATACCCCAAAAAATATGGGGTAACATGAACCTCCAAAGTAATTCCATGACTAGGAGTTTGATTTGGTTTGTTCGTTGTCTTACTTTAGATGCATTTTTGTGTTTTTCATTCATAATTAGCCTCAATTTTTTATTTTATTGATATTTCTTTACTTTTATTAGTTTCTTTGCTCTTTTGGTTCTAACCTAGCCTTTGTGTTCCTAGCATTCCAATTTTCTAAGTGATTTAAATGGTTTTGAGATTTTTCCATTTAATTTGACCATACTATATTTATTTGCTTCACTTGTATCCATTTTTAGCCTTGTATCCTTAGGGTTTCTCAAATGCATTTACTACACCCTCCGTAATAAGACTATGGTATTTGCATGAAGCCATTCAATGATAAAGGTAAGTCAAGGTATGTATATGTTAATTTTATTAATTCATTTTTTTCTATATTTCATTTTAGTTATTGTGTTACTATGTTATTTCCCAAAGCTCCATCCCATGTTACACTATTGTGACACGTGATGAGCTTTAGGTGGGGCATATGTATACACATAATATTTTTCACTTTATCATCTACTAGAAATTTCTCTTACAATGATTTATCGAGCATCAATATCCCTGATTGTACACCTTAAGGGTACACCAAGAAAGGGGTGGGAAAGATCATAGTGCTTTTCAAGAGATGTTTCTATATATATCATGATCATATCATTCCTACTACCAATCTATCTTCTTCAATTTATCTCACCATTTACCTCCCTCCATGCTATCATTATTTAGTCATGTTAGTTTCCTTATATCTTACAACATAAGCCAAAAAGATACCATTTATTTATTACCTTCTCCCTTCCTGTATTATATCATCCATCTCAATGTATTTCTAAGCCTATATTCTAACATTTGTAGTGTATCAGCCTAGTTGATACCATTCTCTATTAACTGACATCTTTAAACTTTATTAGCTTAGATGATACTATCAACTTAGTCTTTAGGGTTGGTTCTAGGTACTGGATTTATATATATATATATATATATATATATATATATATATATATATATATATATATATATATATATATATATCATTCATATTTCATTCCAATCATATCCTATACACTATATTCACTTTATTTCCACTCGTACTTATATCCTAGGTCATATTTGGAGGATTTTGTGGTCTATATAATTATATTGAAGAAGGTTTTCTTGTGGTAGTCTTTGGAGGTTCAAAGAAGGTGTTACATCTTGATTTTTCTCTAGACTTGTTAACCTATTGATTTGTATATTTTATGGTTAATGATTGGCTAATTACTATTTTGATAAGCTAGATTTTATATACTAATGTATGGATAGTTATATGTTGCTTATTTGCATAATAGTTAACTTGTTGTGTTAGTTGTACTTGTATGTTATGTACATAATGATCATGATTAATCAGTTCATTATAGCAGTATATTATGGATTTTATCTTGATACAGGCTAACAACCTTTGATGTTCTGAGGTGGATATAGGATAGAGTTTGTCCCTCAGACTATGACAGAGGGAGATCATCATCAAATAGGTTGGAGTAGATGGAGGAAATTGGAGGATGATATATTGAAACTAGAAACCCTATACACACCACAAATAATAGAATCTTATTTTTAATCATTAATTGATTTAAATGGATTATAGTATGCTTTTAGTTGCTAATATGTTTTTTGCATTTGAAAATGGTTGGTTTTATATAGGTACCATACTCTAAATTTGGTTGTGTGTTTTCAAGTGTAAGATTAAAATTCTTATATTTTGTCTAACTTAACTTACCTCATGTGATTATGTTGTCATAGCTTGTGCTTTGGAATCCTTGAATGTCCCTATTGTGATGCAAAGTATGAACCTATTAGATTTGGGATGTGTGTTGATATTTTTTCAAATGATCTTTCCTTCTTTGAATGTTAATAGATTTTGAGAGTGTGGGGCATGTACTTTATAAAGAATACATTACTATAAAAAAATGTGGACATAATTACTTTGTGTGTTAGTTGATTATTAATCTAATTAAGTTAGAAAGGTGTGGTTAAAAGTTGAATTAGAAATGATTATTTTGTTAAGTCAATGTTATTAGTTATAATGTTAAAATATTATTATAATGATGAAAGTTCATGAATTTAGGGTGTTGTGTGGGTTGACTTGAACTCATCGAGTCACTATGGAAAATAAGAACTTTGATTTTGATTGCATGGATTAAACACTTAGTTCTACCCAAAATTCTATAGTTATTTTAGATTAATGGACTTCTTCATCAAGCTCATTATGAGCACATTCATTTTGGTAGAGATATTAGGGGTTTTCATTGGTGTGAAAATAGCATGCAGGAGAATAAAAGATGGGGGGAAGATATGCCTAGAGATACACATGGAAGATGAAGGAAGAAAAATAAATTAATAAATTTTAAAAGAATAGGGGTTATATACATGGCACTGGGGATGGGCTCAGCCTATCCATAGAGACAAATATATGAATCTAAAACCCTAGCTTGAATGGCTATGCATATTGATTTATTTACCAAAATAATTAAGTTTGGTATTGTTGTGTAAAAATTTTGTGTAGTTTATAATGACTACCAAAATAGGGAAATCTTGAATGAGTTATGTAAACATTAATAGATTACACTTAGAAAATGGAAAACCCTATATATGAAATATTAGGTAAATTTTGAGGGTAGATTGATTTTTTAGCTTGAGTTTAAATGTAGACCCCATATTTGGTTATGCTCAGTCTATTAAATATAGTATTGAATCATTTTATTCAACATAGAAATGTATTGGCTTGTCTTTCTAATTAAATTAGGTTAAGTTTATTAAACCTGAATTAAGGGCATGACTGTGTGCATGAGGTTAGTCTGAGATATAGAAAAAATTTAAGGATCAAAAAATATTAAAACCCTATCTATGTTATAGTGATTTCTTGTAAGTTTCTTCAGCTGAAAGAATTTCCATTCCAAACAGAATAATATTAGGGCTGGATTAATTCTTATCTATTGAAGTATGTGTATAGCAATGTCCACCCTATTTTAAATAACATACATAATATACATGTTTATTATAGAATGTTGATGGGTTTACATGATGTGTTGATATGCATATGCCTATTATAAGATTAGGTTTTCATCGGACAAGTTTGTGGTTCTTTTATTTATATATAAGATTGAATATATATTGAGTTAAAACCTATGATAGTAAGAAATGGTGACTATTAGATTATTGAGTATTTACTGTAGATTATATGAAGTTTTATTCTTGTGTGTTTATAAAGAAGGATAAAATTTATAATAGATAACATTGTTTTGTAAACCTACTATATACATTTATACTTGAATTAAAATACCATAGACTGATTTCGTGTAACCTATAGGAGTATAAATATATAAATACATTCCTATATTCAAATATATTTATATATATGTGGATGTGTCTAGTTTTGACTTTGTATCATTTGATATACTATGTTAAGGCCTGTTGGATATATGGAATTTAAACACAACTGTAATACTCAAGTTAAATCTTCATTGGGTATTGAAAAATAATTAAATATAGTGATGTTTTTGTCTATATATATACACATCATACTCTTAAATAATTGACAAAATACCATTCTGATTATAGTAAATTGTATACACTCATGCATATACTAAATGATGATTAAGTACATTATATATATATATATATATATATATATATATATATATTAATAAAGAGGTATCAATGTTTTTGTTTGCTTGACTTAATAAGGTTGAACTTATAAGTGAATTCAATGAATTCAAGAAACTTCTACATATGTAGTATTTGAGAATTTTAAATCAAGGAATTTAATGTTGACTAGTATATGAATAGCTTATTTATACAATTAGGAAAATGGAAATAAAATGACTTTAGGATGAGATAATAATTAATGATAGATGGTTGAATGACATTGAGTGAAAATTTGCATTTGAGGATTTTAGTAAATTGAAGTATGATGCTTAATTTTACTTGAGTGGTAAGACTATCTTAAAATTTGTTTATATAGCATATATTGTGTTATAAATAAAATTAGTTTTTTGGCACTATTATATTACATTTGATGGATTAAATATTAATCAATGAGATTTTATTATACTAGTATATAATATAGTAGCTAATAGGGAAAAACTTATTATGAAATGTGTTGGTTTTAATATTTTTAAATATATGAACCAATCTGGTATTAATGACACTAAATAAGGGGGTGAGATGGATTTCACTTACTTTATTAGTGTCACTAATACATAGATATGGAGTAATTGATTGAGTGGTGTGTATGAAATTCATTTATCCTTAAGATCAAATAACTATAAGGCAAACTTTGGCCAAAGTAATGTTTATGGTTAAACTTTATGTTTTTTTTCGTTTGATTTAGTTTACATGTTTTTTAAGATATCATGTTAGAATGGATTTCTTTATGATATGTTGCATTTAATAGTTATCTCACAACACACAAGTTCTAGTTGACACTCTTGATTCTTGCATCATCATTTTTAGCCCATCTATGAATGGAGGGTCATTCCCTAGTCAGGATATTATGCTTGGGAAACATGGTCCATGATTGATGTGGAAAAGTACTCAGATGATGTTCTCCCTCCCCTCAACAGTACTTCACTAGAGACTACACTCATGATTACTTATGGATGTTAAGATTTTGATGAGACTCACATGATATATTGAGCATTGTATAGTTACAAATGATTATTAAACCACGTATTATGTTGAAACTATATTATTTTTTTATATTTAAATTGTTACATTAGTTGGTTATAATTTTGTATCAGTAATGGCTAAATTTGTAAATCTAAATTTATCATTAAATACAATATTCATTTTCATAATCAAAGTTGTACTTGATTGTGTGATCATTAGCTAAATAGATTATCTATAGACCTTGATTATGGTTAACCTAAAATAATGTATTTAGTTTAAGATAACTATGCTATGGTTTCAGTGTGATGGAATCTATAAAATTAATTAGTGTAATTTTTTTTAATTACCTTATTCTAGTAAAACCTAGTGGGGTTGTTATATTGTGGTATAAAACCTAAGGTTCAAACTCTATGACTTAATGAGTCCACTAATGCAAATGTATTCTCTTATTAACTAGAAATAAGAATAGTGCAGGGTAGACCTAAAGGTGAGGGTACTTCAAACACTAACCCTTTAGTGGATTCAAATCAATTTATTACTAAGGAAGTTATGAAGTTAGATCAGATCCTTGAAACCATGGATGAAACTAAGGATTAAATCATGGCCTTAGAATAGGAAGTGCATGGACATGTTGAGGAGAATAATTAGGAATAACTTTAGGAGCATCTTGTTAAGTAGGAAAATCCTCAATAACATAGGTATGAGGAGGTTCCATAAGATACAATATCTTGAGTAGTTGTAGAGATATAATGAGCTATGAAAAAGGTGAATCCACCCAAGTTTGATGGAATAATTTTGAGAGATAGAGCTGAAGCATGGTTAATAGATATGGAGAAGTATTTTGATATTTAAAATTACTCAAAAGTCATTAAGGTAGTTTTGGGAGTATATCATCTTTTTGGATAAGTAACAACATGGTGGGTAAATGAGAAGCTCAATATGAACCTTGACTCTACCACCATCACCTGGGAGAATTTTGTGACATTTTTTAGGTCATGGTGGTTTCCTCGGTTATATTTTGATTATAAGTTGATAGATTTTTAGAACCTTTATCAAGGAGACCTTTTTGTGAATGAATATTGGGAGAAATTCACTAAACTCCTAAAGTATGTACCTCAGCACCATGTAGATGAGAGATTTCACATCAAGAAGTTCATTATGGGATTAAACCCCTAAATTAGTTATGATGTGGATGTGAATGGTCCATATACCATGGATTAGGTCTTCAAAAAGGTAGTTAAGTAGGAGTAGAAGCTGAAATATCTTGTTTAGGTTAGAGATAAATTCAAGAATAAGTTTGAAGTTCCTAAATAAAATTTCAAAAAGAATAATTAGAAGAGGAGCAAAGACTCCAAAAACCAATTTAAGAACTAGAATGCTAAGTTCAATAGTATTTTAGGAAACAAGAAAGTTGGAAATGGTTTCAAGGGAAGTTTCAAGGGGGACTAGAAGCCAAATAGGAGAGGACCACTTAGAGGATGTTTCATCTATGGATATGATCATTACACTAGAGAGTGCACTCAGGGTAAATTAGATGGTAAGAATAAAGGTTCTACCTTACAATAGGTAAATTTTAAGTAGAATATTCATATAATTATTGACAATTATTAAGCTAAGTTCTAAGATTTTATTATTAAACTAACAAGTCTTTTATTTGATCATCCAATTTTAATTTTGATTGACACTAGGGCTACTAAATCTTTTATTACTCCTATAATGTTGAATAAGTTATCCTAAAAAGTTAAGATTATGGAAAATGCATGGTTAGTACAATATGGAAATGAATCAAGGGTTAAGTTTGATAAGTGTCTAGTTGAAGATGAGATCAGGTTACCCAAATTCAATACCATAGTGGATCTGTATATTGCACCACTAGGGTCATATGATGTGATCTTAGAAGTAAAATGGCTTACCAAGCATAAAGCTAAGGATGATTGCTATCTCAAAAAGGTATAATCTCAAGATGATTTTATAAATTAGACATAACTTCAGGGTGAGAAAAGAGAGTTAAAGCTTAGGAAAATTTCTACAATTCAACTCAAGAAGGCTCAAAGAAAAAGATGTCAGGCATTTATTGTTAAAAAAATGAGATGGAGGAATCTAAGGAACCATCCATTAAGAATTATCTTTTTCTTAAGAATTTTTAGGATGTGTTTCTAGAGGAATTATAGAGATTACCACCCAAACATGAGTTTGATTTCTCTATTGACATAATACCTAGATCTGAACCATAGTCCAAGGCACCTTATAAGATGATAACTATAGAGTCAATTGAGTTGAGAGCTCAACTACATGATTTGCTATAGAAAGGGTTTATTTAACTAAGTACATCATTATGGGGTATACCATTGGTGTTCATTAAGAATAAGGATGGTATTATTCTCTTATGTATTGATTATAGGATGTTGACCAAGGTGAAAATTAAGACTAGGTACCCATTACCTCACATTGTTGATCTCTTTGATTAGATGTGAGGGGCAATAGTTTTTTCTAATATTGATTTTTGAGCAGGGTATCATCATCTAAGAATGTGAGATGAGGATATTCCCAAAACCATGATTAGAGTCCAATATGGGAACTACGAATTTACAGTGTTACCTTTTGGGTTAACAAATTATCAAACAAAATCTATGAATCTCATGAATAGTGTGTTTAAGGATTATTTAGACCACTTTATGTTAGGTTTTTTGGATGATATCCTCATATATTCTAAGAATGAGGAAGTACATCTTTAGTATCTAGAATTAGTTTTTTAGTAGTTGAAAAATCCAAAATAGTATGGTAAGTTATCTAAATGTACATTTTTCTAAAGGAAAGTATAGTATTAAGGACACATTATCTTTGTAGATGGAATTTTAGTTGATCTGATAAGATCCATAATGGAATGCCCAGCACCTAAAAATATGTATGAGGTGAGAATTTTTATGGGATTAGAATGTGGTAATAGGAAATTTTTTCCAAATTTCTCAAAAATAGCTAACCCAATTACCTCTCCTCAGTGGAAGAATCAGATTTTTATTTGTCAAGTGCAAAAAATCATTTTAGGAGCTAAAAAGGAGGCATGCATTGGCACTTTTGCTAAGAGTTACTAATCCTAATGGTTATTTCTCAATAATCGTTAATGCATCTGGGGATGGTACTAGGGGATTTATTATACAAGATGATTTAGTTGTAGCATACAAGTCCAAAAAACTTAATCCTTGTGAGATAAATTATGCCCCTCATGATTTGGAACTTGTTGCAATATTGCATGCCTTACAAGTTTGGAGGCATTATCTATTGGGGAAGCCATTTGAGATCAAGAATAACAACTTGGGACTCAAGTATATCTTTACCTAACTAAATATGAATGGACATTAAAGATGTTGGTTAGATTTCTTATTTGATTACAATTTTGATATTAATTATATCAAAGGTAAGGAAAACATAGTTGTAGATGCCTTAAGTTGTAGAAGGTATATAGCAGCCTTGGCTACTATTAAGAGTACTTTCCATCATCAATTAATTAAATTATCCCATAGATATTAATTCTATGAGTGGGTTAAGAAAACTTTATCATAGGATGCTTAGAATCCCAAGTTAAAAGGATTCAAGTTGGAGAATGATGGTGTTTTGAAGTACAATGGTAGGATGTACGTATTTGATAGAGAGAAATTAAGGAATATAGTGCTAAAATAATTAGACAATGCCCCTTATTTATGTCATCTTGGAGTAAATAATCTCATGGATGAGCTAAGACCTCTTTTTTTCTAGAAAGGGATTAAAAAAGATGCAGTGGATTTTGCATCTCATTGTTTAGAATGTTAGTGTGTGAAGGTTGAACATGTGCATCTGGTAGGATTGTTATATTCTCATGATATCCTAGAGTGTAAGTGATATGTAATTAGTATTTTTACATAATAGAGAAGTGTCATAGTGCAAGGTCCAAAGGGACTAATATTTTTAAGATAGTGCCACCTGGGAGGATTTTGGTGAGTTTTATAGGTTTTTTCCACATTTATTTACTTAATATTTTTGTTGGATATTATTTAATTTTCTACTAAATAATTTTAATTTCAAAACTAATGTTGGAATAAGTTTCATTGAGATGATAGCCAACTTTAAGGGAGAAGGATGTTACATCTTGATTCTTCTCTAGACTTTTTAACCTATTGATTAGTGGAATTTATGGTTAATGATTGGCTAATTACTATTTTGATAGGCTAGATTTTATATACTAATGTATAGATAGTTATATGTTGCTTATTTTCATGAACTTTAACTTGTTAAAGTAGTTGTACTTGTATGTTATGTACATAATGATAATGATTACTCAGTTCATTATAGCTATATATTATGGATTTTATCTTGGTACAAGCTAATTACCTTTGTTGTTCTGAGGTGGATGTAGGATAGAGTTCATCCCTTAGACTATGATATAGGTAGAGAATCATTAGAGAGGGTGGAGTAGATGCAGGTGATTGGGGGATGATAGAGTGAAACTAAAAACCCTGCACACACCAAAAATAATAGAATATATTTTTTAATCATTGATTGATTTAAACAGCTTGTAGTATGCTTTTAGTTGTTAATATGTTTTTTGTATTTTAAAATGGTTGGTTTTATATTGGTACCATACTCTAAATCTGGTTGTGTGTTTTCAAGTGTAAGATTGAAATTATTATATGTTGTCTTACTTAGCTTACCTCATGTGATTATGTTCTCATAGCTTGTGCTTTGGAATCCTTAAATGTCTTTGTTGTGATGCAAAGAATGAACTTGTTATCTTTGTGATGTGTGTTAATATTTCTAAAAATCATCTTTCCTTTCTTGAATGTTAATAGACTGTGAGAGTGCGGGGCATGTGCTTTATAATAAACACATTGTTATAAAAATGGGTACTTAATTACTTTGTGTGTTATTTGATTATTAATTTGACTAAGCTAGCAAGGTGTGGTTAAAATTTGAATTAGACATGATTATTATGGTAAGTCAATGTTATTAGTTATAATGTTAAAATATTATTATAATGATGAAAGTTCATGAATCTAGGGTTTTGTGTGGGTTGACTTGAACTCATCAAGTCATTATGGAAAACAAGAACTTCAGTTTTAATTGCATGGATTAAATGCTTAGTTATACCCAAAATTTTGTAGTTTTTTAGGTGCATGGACTTCTTCATCGAGTTCATTATGAGCACATTCATTTTGGTGGAGATATTAGGGCATTTTGTTAACATGAAAATAGAATGTAAGATAATAAAACATGGGGGGAAAGATATGCCTAGAGATACACATGGCAGATGAAGGAAGATAAAGAAAGAAAAAATAAAGGGTTCAAGGAAGATTTGGGAAGAGCATTACCAATTTGGCATAGCCATGATCTCATTTATTAGGTAGGGTTTTGTTGATTAAATTTGTAGTTAGTATTGTATGAATTAAATCAACAAACTAGTAAATCTTTATTAAATAGGGTTTTCATTTTTAATTATTAATAAATTTTATAAGAATATGGGTTTATATACTTGGTAGTGGGAATGGGCTTGACCCATCCATAGAGCCAAATATATGGCTCTAAAACCCTATCTCAAATGGCTATGGATATTGATTTCTTTGCAAAAATAATTAACTTTGTTATTATTGTGTAAACATTCTGTATAGTTTATAATGACTAGTAGAATATGGAAATCTTGAATGAGTTATGTAAATGTTAATAGATTACACTTAGAAAATGGAAAACCCTGCATATGAAATCATAGGTAAATTTCAAGGGTAGATTGATTTGTTAGCTTGAGTTTAAATGTAAACCCTATCTTTGGTTATGCTCAATCTATTAAATATAGTATTGAATCATTTTATTCATCATACAGACATATTAGCTTGTCTTTATGATTAAATTGGGTCAAGTTTACTAAACCTAAATTAAGGGCATGACTATGTGTGTGAACTTAGTCTAAGATAAAAAAGATCTGTTAAGGAATAGAAAATCTTAAAACCCTAGCTATCTTATAGTGATTTCTTGTAAGTCACTTTAGCTAAAATCATTTCCATTCCAAATAGAATAATATTAGGGCTGGATTGATTTTTATCTATTAAAGTATGTGTATAGTAATGTCCACCCTATTGTATAAATATGCATAGGTATATACATGTTTATTATGGGATATGGATGAGTTTTGATGACCTATTGATATTCATATACCTATTTATATAGATACTAAGATTAAGTTAACAATGCACAATTTTTTGATTCTTCTATTTACATATAAGATTAAATCTATAGTGATTTTAACCCTATGATAGTACGAAATGGTGACTATTAGATGACTAAGTATTTACTATAGATTATATAGAGTTTTATTATTGTGTGTTTGTAAAGAAGGATAAAATTTATAATAGATAATATTATTGTGTAAACCTTCTATATACATTTATACTTATATTAAAAGACCACAAAATGATTTCTTACAACCTGTAAGAGTATAATTATATAAATTTATTATTATATTCAAATGTGTGTGTGTGTGTGTGTGTGTGTGTGTGTGTGTGTGTGTGTGTGTGTGTGTGTGTGTGTGTGTGTGTGTGTGTGTGTGTGTGTGTGTGTGTGTGTGTGTGTGTGTGTGTGTGTGTGTGTGTGTGTGTGTTTGATTGTGTCTAGTTGTGATTGTATGGCATTTGATATACTAAGTGAAGGTTTGTTGGATATATGGAATTTAAACACAATTGTAATACTCAAGTTAAATCTTTGTTGGGTATTAGAAAAAAATTAGCTATAGTGATGTGTTCGTATATATATATATATATATATATATATATATATATATATATATATATATATATATATATATATATATGTACATACATGATACTCTTAAATAATTGACAAAATGCAATTCTAATCAAAGTATATCATATACACTCATGCATATACTAATTGATGATTAAGTACATTATATTTATTAATAGAGAGGTATAAATGCTTTTATTTACTTGACTTAATAAGGTTGAACGTAGAAGTGAATTCAATAAATTCAAGAAACTTCTAAATATGTAGTATTTGAGAATTTTAGATCAAGCCATTTAGCATTTATTGGTATATGAACAACTTATTTATAAAATTAAAAAAATGTAAATAAAGTGGCTTTAGTATGAGCTAATTATTAATGGTACATGTTTTAATGACATTGAGTGAAAATTTGCATTTAAGGATTTTTAGTAAATTAAAGTATGATTCTTAATTTTACTTGAGTGGTATGACTATCTTAAAATCTGTTTATATAATGGATTTTGTGCTATAAATAAAATTAGTTGTTTGACATTATTATATTGAATTTGATGGATCAAATGTTAATCAATGAGATTTTCTTATACTAATACATAATGTAGCAGCTAGTAGGGAAAAACTCATTATGAAATCTATTGGTTTTAATATTTTTAAATATATAAACCAATATATTATTAATGACACCAAAAAAATGGGTGAGATAGATTGCACTTACTTTATTAGTGTCACTAATATGCAGAGATGGAGTAATCTGATTGAGTGGTGTGTATGAAATTGACTGATCCTCAAGATAAAATAACAATAATAAAATCTTTGGCCAAAGTAGTGTTTATGGTTAAACATTTTCATTTCATCTATTTGATTTAGTTTACATGATTTGTAAGATATCATGTTAGAAAGGATTTCTTTATGATATGATTTATGTAATAGTTATCTTATAGCACACATGTTCTAGTTGACACTCTTGATGCTTGCACCATCATTATCAACCCATCCATGAAGGGAGGGCCATTCTATAGTTGGGAGATTGTGTGGGGGATTTATGGTTCGTGGTTGGTGTGAAAAAACTCTTGGATGATGCTCTCCCTTCCCTCAATAGTACTTCACTAGAGACTACACTCATGATTACTTATGAATGTTTTGAGTTCAATGAGACTCACATGCTCTGTTGAACATTTTATAGTTGTAAATGATTATTAAACCATGTATTATGTTAAAATTGTACTATTTTTTTATATTTAAACTATTATAGTAGTTGGCTATAATTTTGTATCAATAGTGGCTGAATTTGTAAATCTACATTTATGATTAAATATAGTATTCATTTTCATAATCAAAATTGTACTTGATTATGTGATCATTAGATAAATAGATTAGCTCTAGACCTTTCTTATGGTTAACTAAAAATAATGTATTTATTTAAATATCACTTTTGATGCACATATTGTGATCCCTATGTCACTAAGGAACAAGGGGAAAGTAATAAACTCAATTTTAAGTCTTGGAAGACTTGGGGCTTGAGTTGTTAACATAATTACTACTAGAAATCACACACATAGTAGATATATGGTCACCACTTTGAAATTCTACAAGCAGACCGTATTTTAGACACAGCAAATTTTATGCAGTGACACTACTTCTTGCTAATGTTTGTGGAATTATTTCAATATTTGCCAATTACTATCTAAAATATAAACAAACAATGGATATTTAAAGCATGAACTAAGATAAATTGATTTATTAGTGGATCCAAGAGTAATTAGGGTAAGGCACAAAAGAGAATATACTCAAGATGATCAAAGATATCAATTTTGCTAACTTCTAAGGCAAAAACACATGAAACTAGCATCTATCGACTCTATCATAATGCTCAGAGATAAATAAATGTAGTTGAATCTTTAGAAGAATGGAAATGAATATGTATAATATTATACTTTGCATAAAATTTCTCACTCTCAATAAATTTTATAACACAATCAATTATGAATGAGAAGAAAATAGAGCATGTATATTATCAAATTTATCAGTCTAGTGTTAAACTCAAACTAACATATGCATATATAAAATGAAATTTCCAAATTAGCTTGCAAAAAAGAAACTATTATTCATCTAGAAGCATGATAATTTAAAAATCATATAACACATATAAAATAACACTACAAACAAACTCTCGAATTCTTTGGCTCTTTGTATTAATTCTGGTAGCAAATATTTTTTGATTTACAAATGAGGGGGAAACCCCTATTTATATGCTTCAAAATTCCTAAGATAGGTTTAAGTGGGCCCGTAAAAGGTGCCTTAATATAGCCAAGTGGCTTAAAATTCTACATTAGAATGGAATATTGTATATTTGAATTTATAAAATGAAACAAAATATTCTTTGAGGACCTAGAGGTGGTTGTTGCAATGCTTGGTGTTATTGTTGTCTTTGCTTCTTCTCCACTTCCTCCTTGGTCCAGACCTCTACATATCCCAAGTAGTCTTGTTATATCTAGGTGAAGTCTAGGATCATATGTTGAAATAAGTCTGGTCTCTCTTGGATGATCCTACCATGCTCTTTGAGTACTAGCCTCAATGCCTCCTTAATTGTATCTACTTTCTCTAGCCTCTGATTAGGAAATTCTACAATTCCTATTACATCGGTAATAGTTTTCAAACTAGATACATCTTACTAGAATTTGGCCATGAATACCTTCATCTAGTATCTAAACTCTTAATCATCCATAAAGGAGCCATCAAGCTTGTCACCCTGGTGACCATAGTGTCCTTCAGTAGTAGGGTTATTTTAAACTCAATCTTCTCAAAGGATGTGTTTTCATCCTTGATTTGATCCAACCATCTCTTTAATATTATTCTCTTATTCATTAGGATGGTTTATGTATGAATAATGTCCTCAAGTGTTAGAACCTTAAGGTCAAGGAATTTATTGCTCCTTGCAACTCTAGCCAAGTTTGCCAACTTGGTATCATAGAGTGAAAGCTTTTAGTTAAGTTTAATGACCACCTTGGCCTACTAGATCCCATCTTCCTACCTCTTCTTCATAAATTTGTATAATTTAAATACATTTATCACACTATTTATTATTGAAATATTAGTACTATTTGGCACTATTGGCAATGTTTGTTCCTTCAGCCTTTTCAATTATTGATGCATCCCCTTCATTAAGAAAATAGTATGGAGTACTTTGAATATTCTTGCACCTCTCTAGGGCCATCCTTCCTCTTTATTATTAGATTGAAGAGGGGATATTCACTCTCATAGACCATAATTGAGCCTAACTATGGTTCCTCAACCTATCTTCTCACTATCCTCTTCATAGTTCCTTTGTCAGCATCAAACCTCATGCCAATTTGGGAGGTAGAGTGGGTTACTTGGGGCTTCTCCTACCTTATTACCTAAATGATGTCTCTAACCCAATTTAGGGCATAATTAGATTTTTCTTGTGTGGTATGTGGATATAATGGAAGTACCTAGGTAGAAGAAGAGGCCAAGGTTGAAGTAGGTATTATATAAATTGGTTGGGTCTAATTGCCCAAGTGGGTCAAACAAAGATTTGGCAGGGCCCATATTGAGAACAAATGAAGGGAGTTTTGAAAGAATAATCTCCTTAGTAGTTGTGTTTATTTTAAATGGCCTTTTATAAGTGAATGGATTTGTAATGGGTTTTAATCGCTTAATGGATGTAGGGGATCCAATGGAAAGTGATGCACTTATTGTGGTAGCCAAGGAAGGAGTAAAATCCATAGCTTGGTTAGCACTAGTGTTTTAAGAGCTTGATGGAGATGGAATGTTGGTATTGGCATGGGAGATGAAGTTGGGGATAGTTCCCCTAAGGTAAGCAATTGTAGGGGATGTAAACATGGGAGTGGGAGTAGCACTAAAAGTAGGAGCAGTTGTAAATGTATTGGTAACTGGGAAGGAAGGTAGTGGTGGAGTACTTATAGTGGGAGTTTGGGGAGATGATAGGGGAGGAACTTACCCTCTCATAGTATTCTTGGGAGACTTATTCCTCTTTTAAACTTTTTCTATATTTATCCATGATAGTGCTTTCAACTATTCCATTAAAATCTCAATACCTTGTAGTAGTTCCTCAAGATCGATGACATCAAGATTAGGCTAACTCAAGATCTCTATGGCATCCCCTATATTAGATGTAGATATAAATATATGCCATTGGGAGAGGTCTTGTTGGTTATTAGGTTCACCTTGCTTGAAGCTTGGAGTTAAGCTCTAGCTACCTGAAATGGTAATAAGTGGAGGTGTGTAGGGCTTGTTCCTAATAAGAGGAACATTGTCATCTTCCTCTTCTTATTATCTAGCCTCATAGTCTGCATCAAACATGCTTCTAAGGGATGGTGGTGTTTTATTCCTTATGATTTCCTCATTTTTCTTCTCCTTATCAAGCCTCATTTATATCTCTATGTTTTTTCTCATGTCATTCTTGAAAACTACCTCATCATTCATTACATCCACATATATCAACTCATGCACCTCTTCTTGGTGCTTATATTCTAGGTTTACATCCTTTTTGACTTTGATTAAGTGTCTAGAAATAACATTATTTGGGTCCCATGTACTGAAACCATCCTTACGTAAGTAGGTATGAGTCCCTATGCCTTACATCCACCATAGTGTCTTTCCATTTCATTATCTTAGTCTTCTCAAGTTTGTAAGGAATCTTATGGGGGACTATCTTATTTTTGTTCTTGAAAATGCCATCAACTCCATGGAGGAGTTTGTAGGCCATCTCTTCCTTAGCCAATTTCATAGGTACATACTTTCGTAACCTAAAGGGAGCCACCATTACCCCTTCCATCTAGATGATTTTGTAATCAAGGTAGAGCTAGAATCTACCAATTTCCCTCAATGTCTATCTAACTTTTAGGGGAACTCTTGGCATTTCACATTTAGTGATGGAATTGTAAACAGGTGGGTATAATTTTATTTTAGTTATCTTGATATTACACCTAAAGTGGTGAATGTGAATTATAGAGAATGATTGGGGCACAAATTTTACCTACTCAAGGGACCATGAATTATGACCTAATTACATTGTTACATATATTGCATCTAGTAGATAGCTCATCATGAATAATGGGGCACCATTATTATAAGTGTCATTCATATCAATGACTATATTATCAATAATAATAACCCCAAGTTGGGGAATCTGTTGATCCTCCAAGATTATATGTAGGAGTGGAATAGTCCTTATGTCCACATAGCTAATATGTGAGTTATCAAATATTATATTCAATAAGGCAAATCTAATCCTTACTCCTTTCTTGAATTGATAGATAGGTAGGTCCCCTTGGTCATTCATAAAGATAACTCCATTTAGGTCAGTTACACATGATGTTATGACTTTGTCTAGAGGATGCACCTCATACTAGTTATCAGTGATGCTCTAGTTATATTCCACCTATGGCAAAGGTAGGTCATAGTATTTTTTGAAACTAGGTCCTATAATGAAGGAAATTGGGATCCCTTAGTTTATGGATTTGAGTAACCCATCCTCACATTTCAACCTCTCAAAAACACCATATATTATGTCAGTGCATGGCATGACCTCTAGCTTTGTTACAGCCTTGTAGAAACTAGCAACTTGGATTTCAAGGATATCAAAAGCAAATTAAGTAATATGGGCCATAGTCTCAATTTCATCAATATCCCTAGCTCTTTCAACATTATAATAGATGCTACTATAATTTATGTTCCTTGATTTTATAGCATCAAGGATCAATTATGTGTCTTTGAAAACTATTAAACTACCATACTTAAATATAAATTCATCATTTCCAAATGTAAAGCTCTTAATCAAACTGGAGGGTCCTATTTGTGCTAGCTCTATAGTATCTTGGGTAGTAATTGACATCTTCTCATATTTCTATGCAACTTTAGAGCTCCAATAATAATGGTTTGGGTGCAATTGATGAGTAACTCAAACTTTATCATAGTGAGGATGTAGATAGTAGGGAGGAAAAATGCTTAGATCTTTGAATGCAAATGTGAGTAGCAATAGTCTAGTTGAGTAATATTTTAAAGATTACTTTGATTAATGTAATGTTTGATGGCAATTATAGTTCATGCCATGCTAATGTGAGTTTGTCACCTTTGTATATTTTTGAACTATTGTTTTTGGCATTTAATTGCTTTAGAATTCAAATTTAGCACTGATCTACTCTTGATTTTCCATCAATTTTAGATTTGAAGATAAAGATTACCACCTTTTGACATGTGGCATGCCACCTCGGATCTTTCTAAGAAATCGTTAGGCTTGAAAATGACTAGGCTACTCAATCATCTCAAATCTAAAAACATGGCATCTTTTGATTGCTATGTGGGCTCTCAAAATGTACCTTAATGTGATGAGTCACTTGTACCCTACCACATGGCATCTTTCAATTTTTGATGAGCTCTTGGGTTAGGCCCTCTAATTTTGGTTGGCTACAAGAGTGCCACACATCACTCTCGTAGGTAATTAGATATTTTTCTTCACCAAGTGGCTCTCTCAAAAGGATTTCAAAGCTTCCCTTTGTCAAGTATCACCTTCAGAAGGCTTTTATATAGCTATCATCAACTTTGTGTTAATCATGTGGCTTAGATGGAGCCATGTATTGATCTTAGAGGTGATCTGGTTAATCTTGGGATGTAGTTTCATGGGAATGACATGTCACATCATCATGTAGGTCTAGAGGGGACACAAATATTTCTCATGGGATTTTGTTCATTCTTATTCCACTTGTCACTCTTAGAAGGGACCTTAGATAGTTTTATACCATTGAGCCTTGATTAGATGGCTTAGGGGCATCCACATGTTTGCTTTGTGAGATATCAAAAGCTTTAGATTAGATTCAACATGGTGTGGACATGCATCAATCTTGGATGAATCTAAAGGGGACACACATCATTTTAAAATCCTTCTTGGGTCTAGTTGGTTACCATGGAGACATGTGGTGGCATCTCATGGGCTTCTTTATTATGGTATGATATATGAAAGATACATGGTAGCTTAAATTAAATGAGCTTGATCGAAGGATCTCACATCTTGACATGTAGCCTTTGGATTTGAATTCCAATGGCTAACTTCTTTGTGATCTCTCTAGATGATGCCATGTGGCTCATGGTCTTCTTAGATTTATTCCAAGTGTCCTGCACAAAGTGATGAATTATTAAGGCGTCATGAGGTCTAGCAAGGTGGACACCTATCCTCTTTAGGTTTTCATCTTTAATTTGACATCCTATGAAGTGTCAATAATTTCTATTTTAACTTTGACATCATGCAAGGTCAAGAGAGAAGTTAAGTTAGACTTTTAAAAATGTCAAATGCCCATCATAAGCAAACTAAAACTAGTTTAAAACAAACTTTGCAAGTAAATGCTTTAAATAAAGTATAAGGTTATTCCACTAAGATTAGGAAAAGTTTATTACATTCATTCCAATTGGGGAACCAGATGGAACTTCCATCAATGAGATCCTATCTACACATTTTGAATCATCGATGGTTAATTATTCATTCATTTGAATGAAAACTTGAAGAAAGCATGCAATAATTTGAATGTTTATAAACATCAATTATCATTGAAATATGAATGATTAACCATAAATTATTAGGAATTATTAAATCAATTTTCTATGTAACCAAAAGACTTAGTAAGCTTGGCATCTTGGGCATTTTGGAAAATTTAGAAAGGAGGGTCCCCATTCTGGGAATAGGGGTAGTTGAGAATCAACAAATGGTAACCTCTACGGGGAAATATTACAAAATGTTAGAATCTAGGTCTTCTATTCAAATATGAATAAAAAATTATTCATCTCATTATGATTTTTGTTCAATATCAAAATTTATTTTTAGAACTAAATGAAATCTCACAAGCTGTGGAAATGGAGATTGGATCTTATAGGCAATCATCCTATGTGTGTTTTTTGAAGTTTATTAATCATTGCCATTGGGTTCAAAAATGATAACTTTCAAGCTTTAAGACATCAAACATGTAATGATTTAAGAATTCCTTAGATTTATATAATAATGATTTTCTAAGTTGAGGATGGATTGGGCATTGATCTATTGCCAACCAAGCATTTATATCCCTAATAGAGATACCTTTGGCTCCTCTAGGCCTTACTCTACTACCAACCAGGAGTCCATAGATCGAGTAGAGATTTCCTAAATCACCATTCATGTAATATGAAGTATTATATGATTTCACTTCATCATTGTATCATATTTTTTATTTTCTTTTATACCTGCATTCATAGACCATAATGGTTAGGAAATAGAATTAGCCAGGTGTAAATATTGTGTCAAGACATAGTATAGATGTTATTCACTCTTAGATAGCAAGTTCTACCCAAGTAATTCATTTAGTGGATTTGAGTCATAGTATTATGGTCCACATAGGTTTAAACCCTTATTCAAAAAAATGTTAAATCATTTAAACTATATTACAATCTAAAAATAACTTAGGATTTTAATGAGAAGGATAACCCCTAATTAACCTTGCCTAGCTTTTCTAAATTAAAACAATGCTAGAGGCTTCCAAACTTTGGACTATCGATGTTTAAGATCAACAAACCCTTCTTCCCATTTTAGGACTAGGTTAATAAATATTGAGTTAATGAATTCTTTTCCATATGACTTATTACTAAGTTACAACACACAACAAAAAATACAGGGACAAATGAAAAGAGAGAAAAAATAAGATAGGAAAGTAAAGTAGTAAAGAAAGAAAGAAAGCAATAGGAAAGCAAAAAATAGAAAGAAAACTACACTACTCCTACCTACTCTAACTCTAAACAAGCTTATTGTCCTTCTAGAATTTGGGATATAGCAACAAAGAAGTAATGCTTCACGTATTTCCCATTGACTAGTAAGGTTAAATCATTCCCTTTTAGGTCCTTGAGTTTGAATATATTTTCACTAAGTATCTATATTACTTGATAGGGTCGAGTCCAAAGAAAACTGAACTTGTCATGTTGTCATTTTTTTGTGGGCCTTGTCTTACAGTAGGACTAATTCTAATATTTATAATGCTTTAACTTTATCTTGATTGTCAAACCATATCTTCACAACATCCTAATGCTTGCTAAAGTTTTTCAATGCTTTGTCTTAGACATCTTCCATTTGGATGGTGTTTAGTATCCAAGATTGCACTCTTTCATCATCTTCCATGTACTCAGCTATGAACTCATAAGTTGGAAGTTTTAATGTGATGGGAAATATAGTTTGCTATGCATAAACTAGTAGGAATGGGTATGCCTTGAGCACCCATTTGCATCTGGTTATGTCTTCTCATTGAGCAAATTTGAGTAGGGACTACCATTCTCTTGGTTTCTTTTTTGCAAACTTCTTAATGGAATTCATCAAGTTTTTTTTAGTGTATTTTGTAACTCCATTACCCTAGAGGTAATTATATGAAGTGGACTTGATGATTATCTAATTTTCATACACCTATTTAATGAATTATGATGACATAAAGGCTAGCCCATTATCACATACCAAAAATAGGGGTGTCCTAAACTGAGTGATAATGTTTTCTTCTAGAAACATGATGACATCAATAGTTCTATTATACTTGATGGCCACTACTTCTGTCTACCTTATGCAATAGTCTATGGTGGTGAGTATAAATTTATGTCCTAATGAGGAGTTTGGATTGATTACTCCTATGAAGTTGAGGCCCCATTGTGCAAATGGATTTTCTTTGATTATTAGTTGTAAAATCATGGTTGCTTTTACTTCTATTTAGTTAAACACTTTACATTGGTGGCATGTTTGCACATGAGAATATACATCTTTGGATATGGTTAGCCAATAATATATCCAACCCTCAATAATTTTTTTTATGGTATGCTCTAAAGGGTGACCACTTCCCAATCTATCATAGAATTTGTCCATGATCTTGGTAGCTTCAACTCTAGAAACACGCCTTATATAGATTCCTTCATAGTTTTTTTGTTAAAGACTCTTATTTTGATCATAAAGTTGGATGATCTTAGCCTGAGGGTCCTTTTCTATTCTCTTTATGAGGGACACACTCCATGCATCAAGTTATGAATTATGTCCATGTACTAATCTCCACTGGGTACTTGATTTGCTTTGACCTATAAAACATCAATGGGAAGATCAATGTTTATAATGAGTTAGATTAGACCTTTCCCCCTTACTAACTTAGGAAAAAAAATTAAGTCATATTCTTGAAGTTTGGTCATCCACTTCCCTCTTCTTTCCCCAAGTTTGTTTTTTCTCAACATTAACTTGATAGCTAGATCAGACACTATAGCATAGGTTTTGTTCCTCAAAATGTAGTGTCTAAACTTCTTAATAGCCTTTACCAATGCATATGCCTACTTATCTAGAATATGATAATTCATCTTAGCACTCTTAAAATTAGTGCTCATGAAGTCTATGGGGTTTTATTTATCAACCTCCTTTTACGTTAAGATAGCAGCAATAGTATGGTCAAAATCAAAAAAGTATAGATAGAAGTCTTTATCAGGAATTATTAGGATAGGAGATTGAATATTATCATCCTTGATGTCTTTAAAGGCCTTCTTCAATTTAGTCATCCATTTAATCTCAGCATCTTTCTTTAGCATAGCATTGAGCGGTCTCAGAATCTCTGCAAAACCAAAAATAAATTTTCTCACAAAATTAATTTTGCCAAAGAAATATTTAACTCTTTTTTTCTAATGGGAACTTATACCTTTTAAATTTCATTGATCATATTAGGTTCAATGATCATACCTTCTTGAGTGATTACATGGCCTAAGATTTTACCTTTAGTCACATAGAAAATGCTCTTCTTGGGGTTCAAGGAAATGCCATACCTCTTGCACTTCTCCAGTAGGTTTTTCTAAATGCATCATGTGATCTTTCCTATTTTTTGAAAAATTTGTTAGATCATCTATGTAAATAATAATGCATTTACCTATCAATCCATGGAATGCATGGTCCATCACTCACTGGAAAGTTGTTATTATGTTTATTAGTCCAAAAGGCTTTTGCTTGTAGGCAAGCATTCCCCATTTAGTGGTGAAAGCAGTCTTCATTATATTGCTCTTGTTTACAAGGACTTGGTTGTAGCCTAAAAATCTATCTAGGAATCACATCATTCTAGATCCACTTACCAACTATATGACTTCATCCAAAGATGGCAAAGGGTAATTATCCTTCTCAAAAGATATGTTTAAATTATATAAATCAACACAAAATTTGATTTATCCATTCTTATTCTGGACTAGCACAATATTAGAAACCCATGTCGAGTTTCATATAAGAAATATTATCCTTGCATAAATTAATTTATTCACTTCTTTGTGAATTAATGGTTCCATCACTAGATTTACTGGAATAGTGTGAGTAATCACACTAGTGTCAAATATCTTAAGGTCATCATAGGACCAAGTGATGGTGTCTTTGAACCTAGTTGGAAGGGTGACTACTTTCTTCAACTCTTTGTCAATGCACACTAGACCAATGATGGCATTCTACTTATTCCCAGGACCTATAAAGTTTACTTCATCATAATCCTTCTGACTTACTTTGGGTTGCTTAGCTTCATTTCCTTGCTTATCTAGGTAAAAGATCCTCTCCAAGGATATCATGCCTTTAGGGATTCAATTCTCTTTAAGTTGGACTACTCTATCTTGTTTATCTTTTGAACTTTCTATAGAACTTTCATCATGTTCATTAATGATATGAAATTTGAATACGCTAGTATTGCCCAAGAATTCAATTATTTATTGGTCATCATCAAAAACTTGGAATTTATTGATGTTATTTGGTACAAAAGGGCATGAAATTATCTCCACAGTGAATTCTTATAGGTTTAAATCCTCCAAAGGCACCAAGTTTGCTTTCACTTATGCTAGAGCATATGTCAATTGGTTATATTCCCTAGACAAGGAAATAATGTTGAATGAGTCAAATTATCCAATTAGATCCCAATCTATAAATTTATATTTCCTTAGACAAAAATTTTTACATTGATATCTACTTCTAATTTAATTAACCACTAAATCTAAATCACCATAGACTAGCAGTTATTTAACCTTATGTTTAATTACAAATTGAAGTCCTAAAATAAGAGCTTCATATTATACTAAATTGTTAGTTCAAGAGAATCATAATCTATAAGAAGATAGATAATTTTTATCTTCAATATTTTTTAGAATGATTCCCATACCTGAACCTTGTTTGGCTCGTGCACCATCAAAGTGCAATGTCTAAAGACCTTTATTTTGTTCTTCCATCTTATCACCTACAACAATATCAGTGGTTTCCAAAGTATAGACACCTAAGTTAGAGGATTGGTAATTTACCTTTTCATTCTTGGCATTGTATTTTTTTATCATGTATTTCATCTTGGGTTCCTAGTCAATCTTGATCTGATTGGGGATCTTACGCCAAGGCAGCCACATGTGAAAACAATCTATGGACATGTATCCATTCAATAATTTAATCTAGTCTCAACTAAGTAGCAATCCATAAGCTTTAGGTATGTTGATGACTTGAATGTTGATGAACTACTATGTTTGAGGCTCATAAGCTAGTTACATATTGATTTCAACAATTCACCTATTACTTTCACTCTTGACTTATCCAACTGCACCACCACCTTCTCATATTTGACTAGGTTTAATTCCATATTTCCAAAAATTCTTAGAGGCATAATCTTAGCTAAAGCACCAAAATCAAGTAAGAAATTATGGAGATTCTTACCAAAATTTATAATAGTTAATAGGAATGGTGGTACCTCATGCTTACTCTTGTACATTACCACATTGACATAAGCTTGTTTATCCTTGATAGATCTAGGATTTTCATTCAAGGATTTCAATAGCAAATCATGTTTTTTGGTGAGTTGTGTGAGCTTGTGAAATGTTATATTTTCCTTAATCTTATTTATGTCTTCCACTATATTTTATCCACCTTTGATGTTGTGTAGGGAGCCTCTATTATTAGTTGACTCTTCTTACCTTTGGGGTGTGGAGGATTATTATCTATCTTACCATCAAGAGGTGTATCTAGTTTATTAGGTGGGGTGGAGGTTGTCAAAGGTGGGTTCTAACCTTTGATTATCAAGGTGTAGTTTCTTTGCTAAAATTGATAGAAAACATGCACCTCCTCAACATTATCTTCAATTTCATTCTCATATTGGCTAGGAAAGTCATAAGTTTCAACCATGAGGACTGATTCAGGTGCTCTAGAAACATCATTAGAGTTATCAAATCCTTTAGCATTGTTTTGATCAATGGGATTCATGTTTAATCCCTCCATTTGGTTCTAGATAGCTTCAAATGCATGATATAACTTGACATAATCTATCTCTCCATGTCTAGCAATATTGTGTACTCAACCCAATCAGACAAGGCCACCTCACAGATATTAATCTCAGTAAATTTTCTCAAATGGGACTCATTATTTCTATTATACCTATTGAAAGGTATATTATACCATTGGAAATTATAATTTCTATTTTAAATCTCACCAGTATTTCCCATTTGTTTCTTTAGATCCAAGAAATCATTAACAAGTTTTTGAATAGTTCTTTGTATTGAGTCTAACTCTCCCTTTGGAGGTTTTGGGTTCTTGCTTTGGGTTGTGGTTTAGAAATTGGTGTTGTTAATAGGTACCATTTATTGATTATTCTAGGGATGTGCCCCAACCTTTTCTTGGTTGAATAATTTAAGTTGTTGGTTAGGCATTGCATGGCTCAAAGGCAACTATTTGATAACTAGTAATTGGTTCAATTCAGGTTGGTTTTGGTTCATGTTGGGAATGACATTTAGAGCAAGCATAGTTGGATCATAATTGGGAATGGAAAATGCAAGGTACCCCTGCACGTGTATTTTCTCATCAATGTGTATGGTTTCAACATATGCTAAAGGAAATGTGGCAATACCCATTTCTCTCCTTAGGAAGATAGCTATCATTAGATCTAAAGCATTATTGTATATCTCTAAGGATAAATCATCTACTGGATTATAGGGTGGAGATGTCAGGGTATGTATCTTTTGAAACCCTGCATTGAACATTTTAGTTAGCTCTTTTGGGTCCCTTTTGAGGGTGGTAAACTATTGGTAAACAAATCTCATACTAATCACCCTTCCAAATTATAAAGGTATTGTTAAACTGACCCCATCCCATGATGGAATCTTTAGGTAAGTTAAGGAACCAATCATAAGTTGAATCCCTAAAGGTGACGGGAAAAAGGTGATAGGCCATAGCCTCATGAATCACATTGAGTAGCCTTAAATATGCCTTAAATAAATTCATAGTCTCTTTAGTGATCAATCTCCTAGTGGAGGTAAAGAGAGGTAGGTGTTTTTCCAAATTCCTAGGAAGATCATGCACGAGCCTAGGGACATTAATGGATGAGCTTGCTAACAATGCCATGATTAGCATGAGAGGTTGAAAATTTTTGTTAGATGGGAAATTTAGCTAGGTCCTAGAACTCCTACATCTACCTTTGTCTTCTCTCACCTTTTTATGGGTTTTAAAGATGCTAAAGGGATCATGGGTTTACTTCAGGACCTCATTCTCATTCTATGTAACTCTAGGATGTAGAATGGGTATTAAGAGATAAGGATCTCTAAAAATGACCTCACAAGTGATAAATATTACAAATATTGGTTATTATTTTACAAGAAAAGCCTCATATCAAGTATCTTTACCTTGATGTTAAAGGATCTAAGCTTAGAAGCCTCAGATTTCTTGATACTTGCACAAATGTTGTTAGCCTTACATGTTAATATGTAAAGATCAATGTTAAACTAGTATTCAAAGCACTTCTATGTCTGATTCAATAATCAAAGAGTGTTTAAGCACCTTAAAACATTATTTATCACTAAATTATGCACAAATTTACTAAATTTTAAATAATTTACAGTAATTATGATCTTAAATGCCTAAATCCAACACAAATGAGGTCTCAGAGCCTGACCTTTACATAAATTCTTAAGAATACCAAGATTATTTAGAAAATTTATGTTAAACTTTGAATAGATGACCAAAATAACCTTGAATCTACTTAGATAACATATTTCACCTATCTTTGCAAAAATTTAGACAAATATCCTAGTTATTTACCAAATTTCCATGATTAAACACTATTTTTGATGAAATCCTTTTAAAGAATGCAAATATTCCTACAAAGGATGTAAAGATTCATGTAAATAATGCAGATCCCTAGTGTTCTTCAATAATATTTGTGTAATTTGAAATAGATATGCATATATTTAATGAAATAAGCTATAATTCTATAAATATGCATGGAATTAATTGCATAAAGGCCTTCCTTCTAGGGCTAGTTTTTCCCTTCCTATTGATGCATGTATTGTGCTCCCTATATCACTAGGGAACAAAGGGAAAGTGAAACTCAATTTTAAGTCTTGGAAGACTCAGGGATTGAGTTTTTAACATAATTACTACTATAAATGGCACACAATATATATATATGGTCACCACTTTGAAATTTTTCAAGCAAACCCTACTATACAGACATCAAATGTTATGCAGTGACATTGCTTCTTACTAATCTTTATGGAATTATTTCAATCTTTGTCAATTACTACCCAAAATGTAAATAAACAATGGATATTTATAGCATGAAATAAGCTAAAGTGATTCATGGGTGGATCCAAGAGTTAGTAGGGTAAGGCAGAAAAGATAATATGCTCAAGATGATCAAAGATATTGATTCTACTAACTTCTAAGGCAAAACACATGAAACTAACGTCTACCAACTCTAGCATAAGTCTCAAAGCTAAATAAATATATTTAAATCTTTAAAGGAAGGGAAATTCATATGTATAATAGTATATTTTTCATAAAATTACTCACTCACAGTAAATTGCATAGCACATTCAGTTGTGAATGAGAAGAAAATAGAGCATGTATAATATCAAATTTGTCAGCCTAGTGTCAAACTCAAACTAACAAATGCATATATAAAATTAAATTACCAAATTAGCTTAAAAAAATATATTATAATTTATCTAAAATTATGAGAATTTAGAAATCATAAAACACACACAAAAGAACACTATAGATAAACTCTTGAATTCTTTGGCTTTTTGCATTAATTATAATAACAACTATTTTTTATTTAAAAATGAGGGGGAAACCCCTATTTATAGGATTTAAAATGCCTAAAATAGGTTTAAATGGGCCCATAAAATACACCTTAATATATCCAAGTGGATTAAAATGCTACATTACAATAGAATATTCTATATTTGAATTTATAAGATGAAATAAAATATTATCTAAGGCCTTGGAGGTGGTTATTGTAATGCTTGTTGTTGTTATCTCTAATTATTTTCCACTTCCTCATTATTCCATGCCTCTACATAGGCCACGTAGTATTGGTCTATCTAGGTGAATTCTAGGATCATAAGTTGAAACAAGTCTGGTGTCTCCTAGATGAGCTTGCCATGCTCTGTGAGTACTAGCCTTAGTGTCTCCTCAATTGCATTTGCTTTCTCTAGCCTATGATTGGAAAATGCTACAATGACAATTACCTTAATATCATTCTTCACATTGGCTACATATTAATATAATTTGGCCATGAAAACCTTCATCTAGGCTCTAAACTCTTGAACATCCATGAAGTAGCCATCGGGCTTTATCACCCTGGTGATCATGATGTCCTTCAGTAGCAGGGCTATTTTAAAATCAATCTTCTCCAAGGATGTGTTTGCATCCTTGATTTTATCCATCCATCTCTTTAATATTCTTCTCCTATTCATTAACATGTTTTGTTCAAGAATAATGTCCTCAAGTGAGAGAACCTTGAGGTCAGGGAATTTATTACTCCTTGAAATTCTAGCCAAGTTTCTTAATTTGGTGTCATAGAATGCAAGCTTCTAGTCAAGTTTAATGACCACCTTGGCCTATTAGATCCCATCTTCTTAACTCTTCTTCATAACTTTTTACAATTTAAATACATTGATCATAACATGTATTATTGAAATTATAGTTCCATATAGCACTATTGGCAATGTTTATTCCTTCAGCCTTTTCAATTCTTATTACATCCCCTTTATTAAGGCAATAGTAGATTTTGATTGTTCTTAAACTTAGGATATTAGGTCCTCTACATATTATTAAACATATCAAGGGATAACCTTCCTATTTATTATCATAGTGAAGAGGGGATCTTCACTTTTATGGACCATAGTTAATCCTAATTATGGTTGTTCAAGCTATGTTCTCACTATCCTCTTCATAGTGCTTGTGTCATCATCAAACCTCATGCTAATTTGGGAGGAAAAGTAGGTTATCTAGGGCTTCTCCTACCTTGTTACCTAAATGATGTCTCTAACCCAATTTAGGGAAGTGCCTAGGTAGAAGAAAAGGCTAAGGCTGAAGTAGGGATGTATAAACTGGTTGGGTCTAATTTCCCAAGTGAGTCAAACAAATATTTGGTAGGGCACATGTTGAGAAAAAATAAAGGGAGTTTTGAAGGAATACTCACCTTATTATTTATGGTGATCTTAGGTGGATTTTGATAGGTGAATAAATTTGGAATGGGTTTTAATGGCTTAGTGGATGCAGGGGAGCCAAGGGTGAGTGATGCACTTATTATGGTAGCTTGGGAAGGAGTAGAATGCACAAATTAGCTATCACTAGTGATTTGGGAGCTTAATGGAGGTGGAATGTTGGTAGTGGAATGAGAGATGAAGTGGGGGATGGTTCCCCCAAATAAATTAATAATAGGGGATGCAAACATGGGAGTAAGAGTAGTTGTGAATGTACTAAGAATTGGGAAGGAAGGTAGTGGTGTAGTACTTATAGTGCGAGTTGGGGGAGTTGATGGGGGAGGCACTACCCTTCTCATAGTATTCTTATGAGACTTCTTCCTCTTTTAAACTTTTTTATATTTATCCCTGATAGTGCTACTCTTCCATTGAAATCTCAATACCTTGTTGTAGTTCCTCAAGATCAATGACATTAGGATTAGGCTGACTCAAGCTCTCTATGACAGCTCCCATAATAGATGGAGATATAAATGTATGCCCTTGGGAAAGGTCCTATTATATATTGGGTTATCCTTGATTGAATCTTAAATGTAAGCTTTGGCTACCTAAAGTGGAAACAATTAGAAGTTTGTAGGGCCTATTCTTAATAATAACATTGTCATATTCTTTTTCCTCTTGTCTAGCCTCGTAGTTTGCATCAAACATGATTTTAGGGGTAGGTGGTGGTTAAGGCCTTATGATGTCCTCCTTTTTGTTCTCCTTATCAAGCCTCATTTCCATCTCTATGTTTTTCTTTGCACCATTCCTAAGTACTACCTCATCATTCATTGCATCTAGATATATCCACTCATGTACCTCTTCTTAGTGCTTATATTCTATGTTTACATCCTTATTGAATTTGAGCAGGTGTCTAGCAATAAAATTATATGGGTCCCATGCCCTAAAACCATTGTTAGGTAGTAGGTGCAAGTCCCTATGCCTTATAGCCACCACAATGTCCTACCATTTCATTATCTTAGCCCTCCCAAGCTTATAAGGAGTCTTATGTGTGGTTGACTTCTTTTTGTTATTGAATATGCCATCAACTCTATAGAAGAATTGGTAGGCCATCTCTTCCTTAGCCAATTTTATAAGTACATACCTAAGGGAGCCACCATTACCCCTTCCATCTAGATGACCATGCAATCAGGGTAGAGCCAGAAGCTACCCATTTTCCTCAATGTTTGTTTGACTTCTAGGGAGACTCTTGGCATTTCACATTTAGTGATGCACTTGTAAATAGCTGGGTATAAGTTTTTTGCAATTATCTTGATATTATGCCTAAAGTGGTGAATGTGCATTATAGAGAATGACTAGGGCATAACTTATACTTACTCAAGGCACCATGAATTATAACCTAATTACATAGATTGCATCTAGTAGATAGCTCATCATGAAGCATGGGGTACCATTATTGCAAGTGCCATTTATAGTAGTGACTAGATTATCACTAATAATATCCCCAAGTGGGGGAAATGCTCCAAGATTATTTGTAGGAGCATAATAGTCCTTATGTTTTCATATCCAATATGTGAGTTACCAAATATTTTGTTCGATAAGGCCAGGCCAATCCTTACTTCTTTCCTAAATTGTTGTATAGGTAGGTCCCCTTGGTCATTCATGAAGACAACTCCATCTAGGTTAGTTACCCATGATGTCAAGATTTTATCTAGAGATTACACCTCATACCAATTTTCAATGATGCTTTGGTTATATTCCACCTCTAGCAAAGGTAGGTCATAGTATTTTTCAAAACTAGGACCTATGATGAAGGCAATCAGGATCCCTTGGTTTATGGATTTTAGTAACCCATCCTCACATTTCAACCTCATAAAAATACCATCTACTAGGTTAGCACATGACATGACCTCTGGCTTTATTGTGGCCTTGTGAAGACTAGTAGCTTGGATTACAAGGATATCAAAAGCCAATTGAATAATATGGTGCATAGTATCAATTTCATTAAGATCCCTAGCTCCTTCAACATTGTAATAGATGTTGTTTTAATGCATGTCCCCTAAGTCTATGGCCTTGAGGATGAATTTTGTGTCCTTGAAAACTATTAAACTACCATACTAAAATAGAAAGTCATCATTCCAAATGCAATGCTCTTACCCAAAGTTGAGGGTCCTATCTATACCATCTCTATAGTGTTTTGGGTATCAATTAACATCTCATATTTCTCTACAACTTTAGATCTCCAACAATAGTGGTATGGGTGCAATTCATGAGTAGCTCAAGCTTTATCATATTGAGGACAAATATAGTAGGGAGGGCAAATCCTTAGAGCTTCAAATACAATTGTGAGTAGTAATAGTCGATTTGAGTAGCCTTTTGAATATTGATTTGATTAATGTAAGGTTTGATGGTGATTCTAGCTTATGTTATATTAATAATGAGTTCATCACCTTTGCATATTTTTTAACTATTTTTTTGGAATTTAATTGCATTAGAATTCAAATTTAGCACTGATCTACTCTTGATTTGCCATAAATTTTGGCTTTGAAGCTAAAGATCACCACCTCTTGACATGTGGCATGCCACCTCAAATCTAGCTAAGTAATCATGGGGCTTGAATATGACTAGGCAACTCAATTAGCTTAAATATAGACATGTGGCATATTTTGATTTCTCTATGGTTTCTTGGAATGTACCTTAATGTGATGAGTCAATTTTACCCTACCATGTGGTATCTTTCAATTTGAGGTGAGCTCTTAGGCTGGGCCCTCTAATTTTTATTGGCTATGAGAGTGCCATGCATCTCTCTCATAGGTAATTAGATATTCTTATTTACTAGGTGGCTCTCTCATAAGGATTTTAGAGCTTCCCTTTGCTAGGTATCACCTTTAGAAGGCTTCTAAACAATTGTCCACAACTTTGTGTTAATTATGTGGCTCAGGTGGAGCCACACATCACTCTCAGAGGTGACCTAGTTGATCTTAAGATGTAGTTTCATTATAATGACATGTGGCATCATCATGTAGGTACAGAAGGGACATGCATCTTTCTTGTGGGATTTTGTTCATTCTTCTACCGCTTGTCACTCTTGTAAGGGGCATTGGAAATTGTATACCATTGAGCCTTGATCAAATGGCTTGGGTACATCCATGTGTTCACATTATGAGATCTTATGAGATTTGGATCGAATATGATGTGGTGTGGACATGCATTGGTCTTAGATGAATATAAAGGGCACACACATCATTTTGGAATCCTTCTCAGGTCTAGTTGGTTATCATGGAGACATGTAGTGGTATCTCATAGGCTTCTTTGATGTGGTACCATGTATAGAACATGTGTGGCAACTTGGATTAAATGGGATTACTCAAAGGAGCTAATATCTAGACACATATCCTTTGGATTTGAATTCTAATGACTAAATTCTTTCTGATCTCTTTAGATGATGCCACATGGCTTGTGGGCTTCTTAATTTGTTCCATGTATCCTACATTGGGCAATGAATTATTAAGGCATCATGAGGTCCGATGAGGTGGACAGATATCCTCTTTTGATTGTTATCTTTAATTTGATGTCCCAAAAAGTATCAAGAATCATTATTTTAATTTTGACATCTTGTGAGGTCAAGTGAAATATTAAGTTAGACTTCTAAAAATGTCAAATGCCCATCATAAGCAAACTAAAACTAGTTTAAAGAAAATTTTGAAGGTAAATGCTTAAAACATAGTATAAGGTTAGTCCAATAAGATCAATTGAAGCTTATTGTGTTTTTTCTAATTGTGGAACTAGATGTAACTTCCCTTAGTGAGATCTTGTCTACACATTTTGTATCATCAATGGTTAAGTATTCATTTATTTGAATGAAAACTTGAAGAAAATTTGCAATAATTTGATTGTTTCTAAACATCAATTATCATTACAATATGAATGATTAACCATAAATTATTTGAAATTATTAAATCAATTTTCTATGCAGCTAAATGACTTACCAAGCTTGACATCTTTGACATTTTGGAAATTTTATGGAGGGTCCCCATTCTGGGAATAGGGGGTAGTTGAGTATCAATAATCACTATGTTGTGGTTTCAATGTGATGGAATATATAAAATGAATTAGTGTAAATGTATTTAAAAAATTTTACCTTATTCTAGTAAAACCCAATGAGGTTGTTATAGGACAAGTCAATTAGATTTTTTAGCTAAGGATATCTTTAGTATTTTATGAACTATTTCAAGACTTCAACCCATAACATCTCTTGTGAAGCACCACTTGAGCCAAGGGATATATTGATGCTCAGTGGGTCCACTCCAAGGTAAGTATCTATAACCCTATACTCTTTCATTTATTTAATTAGTAGATATTGGTACTTGTTACTTAGTGAATGAATGTGTGTCTATCCTTTTCTAGGTTCTCTCTACACCTAATACTGATGTAGTTATAATATTGCTTAGAATTTCCATATTACATTTTAGGTTTCCTAAACCCTTATTTGGTTGACCATGGCACCTTACTAATTATAACCATTCTAACTCTTCCCCTTTACATTATTTTAATTTAATTGAATACTCAAAACCATTTACTTCACTTGCATTGCTTATTTGAAATTATTTACTTTCATGGAGGTCTAATGAGAGTTAAATCCTTGTGTCAAGGTTAGGATTTGGCCCCTTTTCTTCTATAATTTATAGCATAGGCAACACTCTACTATATCTACATATTTCATTGGTCATTAAATAAATAAGATAAGTATCATAGGATCTATTTGACCAACCTTCTCCAAGTTTGAGTCTATTGAGATAGGATAGTTTTAGGCTAATCCTAGCTCATAAATACACAACTAACTTAATATCTTCATATGAATCCACACTTTCAAGAAGTATTGTTGCATATAATTAGAGATGAACAACATGATGAGAAATCTAAATTAAATAATATTAAGGTTTTCACTATTGAGGAACAACAAGATGAGCCCTTCAATGATACTAATATACCTTTTAGAGTTACTAACTCGATAATAGGTGTTCAGACTACTACTACTATTATTATCCCTATGTCCACACCTATGGTTACACATGATGTATGTCCATGTTGTGAGGTCAATAAATAATTTTCTTCATGCTTCTATGATTCTCCATATGTAACATACTTCTATACCGCCTAGGGTTGTTATTCATGTGACACCATCCACTACTACATAGTTTCTTATACATAATGATAAGATCTTTATGCAAATGATTCTTGATCTTCAAACTAAGGTTCCAAAATTAGAACAAGGTTCTTATTGAGTGGGCCATGCCATTGTTTCTCATCTATTATTACATAATACATTGGCCTCCAATATTTTAATTTATCCCTTACCTACAATATTTTTGCCATTGAAGCTTACATTATATGATGGTAAGAGTGATCTAGAACAACACCTTAAATACTTTCACATAGCATGTTTGAACTATGAATCTAATGAAAAGTTATTGACTAAGTTGTTTCTATAGAGTCTTAAGGATTATGTCTTATGATATTTCTATGACCTCCCATTCCTATAAGTCCATGCCTTGGATCCTTTGGACAATTAATTATTATCACAATTTTCAATCAGTAAAAGTGAGAAGAGGTATTATGCTTATATTACAATATTAAAGCAAGGACACAATGAGCCTATCAATGATTATATGGTATTTTAAAATCCTATGCTATCTAAGATGATAAATACAATGGCTAATAATGAGTTTCAAGTCATATTCAATAAATCTTACTTTCCCCACTACATTATTCCATTATGTTCAACTGATTTGAATATTTTGATGAATTATGCCATACGGTCAAGGACTGTTAAGTTAATCTCCATGCTATGAATAAGCTAAATTATAGATCCAACCCTCAAAGTAGTTTTGGTGAAACATTTCATAGTAAACTAAATTTAAAATACAAAGCAAATGATACTAAGAATGATGAAAAAAACTTAGTTAACATAGTGTTGTAATCTACTAATCAACTTGTATTACCAACTACTTAAAGGAGGTAGTTTTTATAGTTACATGAACCTCCTTATAAGTTATTTGAGTGAAATATCATATATCTCCCTCCAAAAAAATTGGTTTATATGAATAGGGAACCATTTAATGGATTTGATAGTAGTGTATAATTTAATTATCATAGATGTGTAAAACATTTAACTAATAAATGTATCAATTCATGACATAAGATGCAAGATTTGGTGGATGACAACATTCTCAACATCAACTCTTATAAAATAATTCATGGACATAATTGCAATGTGAAAATGAAAATATTGTTTGATAACTTTTTAAATCATGCGGTATAAGAGACCAATTCTAAGCCTAAGGTGCATATGAATTAAAATGTGTGAACTAAAAATTTGATATAGAGGGGAGGTTAGTCTTATGGTAGTCTCACAAAATAATGAAATGAACACACTCAAATCCTAACACCTCTAACCTAGACACTAGGGAGAGATTTGGTAACAAAACTAAATTAAAGCATAACAAAAACATAAAAGAAACAACTCTTTTACCTTCCTTGGGAGCTCTAAATGGCTTTGTTTAATGGATTACTCAACTTGCACATCAAGAAGTCTTCATCAATAAATGTTTTTTGTCTCCTTGGCACCTTGGCTTATGATGTTGCTTGGCTTAAGATGTGGACATGGTAACACTACTTGCAAGGCATTTAGGCATTATAAAACTACATAAAAAGAACTTGTTAAAGATATTTATGCATAATAACTTTGCACCAAAATAGCTTAGAATTCAATAAGCAAGGCCTTGTATTTATAGCCTTAGGAATTAAATCTCACCCCAGGTGAGTTAAAGATGAGTTTAAGATTGGAATGGGTTCAAACTAAACCTAGGTGAGTTAAAACTAACTCCAGATGATTTAATAGTTGTTAAGTAATTATTATTTGAAATTACCAGACATGGTTATCAAATTAGATATTTTAAGATATTTTCAAAGAGCTTGATAACTCATAAAGATAATGATGAAAGGCTTGGATATTTTGAAATTTTGAATTTCCTTTTTAGATATTCATTAATTTTAAATGGATAATTCAACTAGGAATTTAATCTTGTTTAGTTTATTAATTGATTTTTATTATCATTTTAGCTCTTTCAAGAATTGATTAAGTGTACAAGTGCCCAACTTAATAGGTCCAAAGGATAAATTGATGGTCATGATGCCTCAAGGTAATTAGGGATGAATCTATGAAAGGATATTATTACATATGATGGAATACCCCAAATAGGGATGTCTCAATATGATTCTAAGCTTTGATGAGTGATACATGAAAAAATTTGGAACATTTAGTGATTCTTAGGCTTAATTTGAAATGGTTGGTATGAATAGATCTGAAGTCTAATCGCAAGCCAGTTGTGGCCAATTTTGGGTGTCTACAAAATGCACATCCTCCCTTGAATTATAATGATTCTAAAATTAAACAAGGGCATATTTTAGGTGGTATAATTGATACACTTGATAGTATGTAGGTACACATACCTATTATAACATTTTATGAGCATAATATTATCAATTATGATTATATTTGTATGCCATTATTTATGCGCACCTATATTTATTCACAACCTATACACAGTGTCATGTAGATAATGGTTCAAGTGAAAAAATTTGAACTATGGTTCTTATTACTATGTGGTAATTAGTTTTTACTATGTGGATATGTGGTAATTAGTTTTTACTATGTGCTAAAAAATTTACACTATACATAGTGTAATGTAGATAATGGTTGGGAATTTAGAGTTCTCATGGTAATTAGTTTTTACTATGTGGTAAATAACTATTTAATGTTAGTTGTTAATTAATGTATGGTCAATATGGTAAATATATTATTGGGTAAAATAATTTGTTAGTTAGATATATTATTAATATCAAATAATATATCTCGTATTGTTATTAGTTTTTTGGTTAATAGGTTGAGATTTTATAAGGATTAGAGCATCCCCAATTATATGATATATGTCTCCTATATATTTGTATGAAGTTTGATTAATAAAACAATCTAGTTGATTGACTAAAAAAATTGTGTACGAGCCTTTGGCTCTGGCTTGATATGGGCTAAGTTCATTATCTGGTATTAGAGTAGGAACCCTAATGGGACCTCTCTATACATTTCATTCTCCCATGATTTTCATCACAATGAATTTTTGAGTTGCATTGTTATACTAACCACATGTAACTGCTATTCATTTATTTTTTGACCCCTACGTACACATTATCCATGAGTGCAATGAAGACCACATGCACATCAGTTGGTTCCACCATTCAGCTGCATTTTCCTCTTTGCTTCCACCCTGCTCATTATTTCTATAGTTTGTCCACCCATTACTATTCATTGTGTGCATTTTGAAAATTGATATATATCCTCAAATAAAAAGGATATATATATATATATATATGAGAAAATCCATACATATCTATATATTTTTTATAGTATTTTTTTGTAAGTTTTTTGTTTTCCAAATATTTGAAAAATCAAAAATATTATATATATTCTGCAGATTGCTACATAAGGTTGTATAATTTTTGTATGAGGCATTGAAGGTTGTATCAAACCATTTGTAGGATGGATAATTTACATCTTTGTGTTTTAAGGCTTCTTGACCTAATTATTTATCCATAGAAAAGTTAACCACCACCCATCTACTTTTGATCTGGCTCATGGACTAACAAGTCTACTCTCAGATTTTTTTTCTTCCTCTTAGTGAGATTTATTCTTGATATAGACCACCTGGATCCTCGGTGAACCATCATGATTTGCATTGGAGATATTTATTATAGAACCTCATTGACCCCCTATTTATCTCATGGAAAGCTCCCCTTTTGATCACTTTTCCTGCTCTAAACTTCCAAGGTTGCCTCCTACAAGTTACTTGAAAACTCAAACTCAATTTGACTACGACTCGGTTGCTTTGAATATGTTAAATGGAAATTCAAAACCTAGGCTTTGTCACCTCCTATTTTAGATATTATTCTATTTTATCACCTCTCCTCCACCACCATCTAATACATGGATTCTCTAGACTTCACCTCACATTGGATCCTCCATTCTCCTCCATCACCATTGTTTCTCTCATCCATGGTGGAGAACCCAGTTTTTAGGTTTTGATTTTTATTTTAAGGTTATGTTTATTATGTTTTATGTTTAGTATTTTAATATTTGATATTTATTGTTTTTATGAGTAGTATTGTATTAATTTATTATTTATTTTACTTGTTAGGTTTTGTATTTATTTTTTATGTTTGTGCTTTTTTAATAACATGGTTTATTTTATGTCCAATGATTTAGGTTTTTGTTTACACATATTTTTTGTTGACAGTTTTATTTTAGTATATTATTTACTTTATTTATTAAGTAGTTTAATAGTACGTAATATTTAGAATAATTTTTTAGGTACTAATGGTATTTGTTTTAGGTTTGTTTTTAATGCTTTGCTTAGTGGTTTAGTTTTTATTGTTTCAATTTAAGTTTTTTAATTATTTTATAATTTGTCATTTGTATTTTAAGTTTTGTTTTTAAGTGTCTAATAAGTTTTTTTAAGTTTTTTTTAGTGGTCATTATGCTTTTATTAAATAAGTTTTTGTGTGTCCTTCATTTTTTGTTAAAACTCTAGTATTTGTCAACATTTGCCGAAAGCCTTCAAATAAGCCTTGAATAGGCAATTTTTCAAAGAAGCCTTTGTTCAAAATGAATTGTGTAATAAATCTCATGTCCAATGTAAAAGGTTCATTTATGTATCATATGCACTTTCAAGTGAACATGACATCTACATGTCAATCTTGTGGGAGGTTAATATAGTGTATAGTGTTTGTGATTTCTCTTCCCATGTGACCTCTAAGGGAGGTTATGTTAGGAATTTAGAGTTCCCATGGTAATTAGTTTTTACTATGTGGTAATTAACTATTTATTGTTAGTTGTTAATTACTGTATGGTTAATACAATAAAGTTGTCATTGGGAAAAATAGTTTGTTAGTTAGATATATTATTAATAGCAAACAATATAGCTCGTATTGTTATTAGTTATTTGGTTAATAGGTTGAGATTTTGTAGGGATCAAAACATCCTCAATTATAGGATATATGTCTCCTATATATCTATATAAAGTTTGATTAATAAAACAAGTTGGTTAATTGACTAACAAAATTGTGCATGAGCCTTTTGGCTTTGGCTTGATATGGGCTAACTTCATTAATATTTATATGTCATTATTTATGCACACCTACATTCATTCACAACCTGTACGCAGTGTCATGTAGATAATGGTTCAAGTGAAAAAAAAAACTCTATGGTAATCACTACTAGTCTTGGATACACATAGAAATATTTAATGGATACAAAAAATATAGTCAAAGGATTGATGGAAAGAAAGAGAACCTTCTTAGGAGTATTGTATTAAATATTTAGGTAGGCCCTTTAGCAGTTACAACTTTTTTATTAATTATGCATAGTATATGGGGAATTTGACATGTTTTTAGTACAATATTAGATACATTAGATCCTTAAAATACCATATTTAGTACACCAATTCATGAAATATATGCATAGTAACATAGTGGTTACAACTCCAAATATATCATATGACTATCTTATTCAGCCAGACACCTTCCCTTTAAATGCTACACTACATCTAGTTCTAGACTTTTGTATTGGTTCAATCTACATAGCCAATTCAAATAAAATCAATTGATCTTTCTAGATACCAATGCTTTATAATCTATTACATCAAATATATACCATATTTCAATAAGCATTACTTATTACAGCATATTTTAAGCTAGTGTTATAGGATGTTCCACAATAAACACAGGCATATTATCATTCTATACAATAAAATATATAAATTATTATGGTTACTAGAGTTACACAGCACACATAGAATCATATTTTCCATGATGACCATGATGGATATGTTACAACATCATATCACTTCTTAAATTCTGATATGGATATATATGTTATTGTTTTTCCACGGTAAGTAACTATCACCATGATTGACCTAGGACCTAAATTAGAGCATCCCATTGATGGCATAATTGGTTAGCATAAATATATCTTATATTTAAAAAATATAAAACATTAAAATATTTTAAAAATACAAAAAAAATGAAATATACAAAAAATTAAAACCATGACCTATGCATGATAGGTGTTTCTAGTTTACATGATTCATTTATGATTAATCATTTTCATGGTAGATTATACATCCATTTTATATATGCATATGTGTTTCAAGATATAATTGAATGGGATGTAGGATATACAAGTTATATTTAACATGGACATTCATATACATGATATTTTTACACCTAAAGGTTGACTTTCTTACATTCGAGATATGCCTACACGAGGGTAATACTTGGTATATTTTTATACGTTACATATTTCTATGACCATTCCATTAATCATATTGAGACACCTACACTGATTACACATGACTTTATCTTACATATACTACTTAGATTCTATATTTTATAGATACTATAATTATTTGTATGATCATAATATACATTGATTATTTATATTATCATTGATTTTTCTATACATGATTTTTTTATAGTACATGTTACATGATTTTATACTTGAGTGTGTATTACATTGTCTACGTACTTATTTGTGTAACTCTTAATCTACATAAAATTGGGTGTTCATTGTGTGACTCTTTTTATGTTTGAACCTTCCTTTGTATGAATATTACTTTTTGCGACATTAGGTTTTCATTATGTGACTCTTTCTATGTTTGACCCTTTATCTATGTGACTTTTACTATGAATGATATTGGATTTCAATTATGTAAATCCTTTTATGTTTAACTTTTTATCAATGTCATTCTTACTATGCGTGACATTAGGAGTTCATTTTGTGACTACTTCTATGATTAGCTATTTTTCTATGTGACTCTTATTTTATGTGACACTTTGTGTCATCATGCATGTTTCTTTGCTTGTGTGTTTCATGGCCATAATAATGTGTGTGACTTTTTATGTTATGTGTAGATACATCTAGGATGTTATGTTGAGCTTGTGATTTCTTGATTCATATCATGCATTATTTTTCTTGTGAGTGATGTCATCATTCATATCATGCATCTTCTACTTTGTTATTAATTAGTAATGTTATGATTATTAATATGATGACTATTTACCTACCATAATTCATATCATGCATTTTCAAATCTACCCCATCCAAAAACATCACTCTACCCATTTTGAACCTACTCTTATAGTCTCCATGGGTGGCGACAAGGATAGATTGGAACCTATTTCCTATAAGGAGGTCCACGAATAGAAAAAAGTATGGAAGCTAAAAAAGGGGGACTCACTAAATTCATGGAATGAGCAATAGAACACAATGTTGAGATTACTCATGATTTCATGGTGGCCTAGAATAAGTGTAAAGTGACCATCCATAGCATCACTATCAATGTTTCAAATGAGTTCATCAGTGAAGCAATTATAATGTCATGTACAGGCACCAAGGTGAAAAAAATCAAATAAAGAATCAAGAGTCACTGCAATATTTTTTTAGGATAAATGACTTTGTGAAAATGAACAAAAAAGGCTTTCCATGGGATGATCTCCTACACTACTATCCTGACATTTGCCTTCAAATCATGTGTTACATGATGGTGGAAGGTAAATATACTCTTATATTTTCCCACCATTTTCTACTTTTTAATCATTTTATTGGTTACAAAATTAGCCTACCCTAATTTTTGCTATAGTCCCTTGAGAGTGCCTTCTTGTTGTACCAAGTGAATGACACTAATCACATCCCTCACCAAGGCTTTATTTTTCTTCTAGTCTAGCATGGCTAACCCCTTTATGGTCAAGAGGTTCCCCATGAGGGTTCCTTATCTGGGGAGGACACTTAGGAAGACTCTTCAGTGGATGATCCCACCAACAAATCCCACTATCCCTCTAATCGTACCCCTTAAGATAGCTTATCAAATTCCCCCTTGATGACCTCCCCTTAAGCTATTTATCCCCAAACTAAAACCTATCTCACTTGAACAGGGTACCCTAATGAAGATAACCTAGAAAGGGAAATCCATTATGAATGATGAGCTAGAAAAAAATAAAATACAACTAGAAAACTTTAATTCCAAGGCTAAACAAGTAGAGTTGGGTCTGGCCAAACTCATTCAGGACTATAATTCATTACAAAGATAGGTTGAAGCCAGATTTTAGGCTTGTGTCCAATCTACCTAGCCCACTCAGTCCCCTACCTTTCAATCACCAAATGTTTTAAAAACCCCCCCTCAAGGCTCCCCCAAAGGGGTCCCCCCTAATAAATCCCCCATGCAATTAAAATAAAAAAGTTTCATTGAATGATATTCTCTAGAGAAGTTATTGAAGGCCTTGAGTATCACATGCTAGGATAAATTAAAACCTAGATATATCCCTAAATCACATACAATAAAAACTATGAAATTAATTAATCAAAACATTATAAAAATAAACATAAACATGCACATAATAGGAGACACTAAATTTAATGTGGTTCACCCAAGAAGGGGTACATCCACCAAACTTGTCCAATATATTGTTTCCAGTAATACAAGGGAGAAACAAAATCCTATAACAAACCTTATTACACCTCTCTACCTTTTTTGCCTCCTCTCTATATAAAATATTTCATCATCATATCACACTCATACATCTCAACCATATATCAATCAATTTTAGGTTAAAAACAACTAAACATAACCTCTACCACTAGATTTAGAAACTTTTAATTAACGGCCTAGATTGACTACAAAATTACAATTTAACAAGGTGATTTTAATAAAAGCTTTTTCCAAGTCATGTGGCCCCTAGAGCCCGCTAGCTCCCTCAAGGGGGTTCCCCCCTTGAAACCCCCCACACCATCAGGGATTCAAAGAATAGGATCCAAAACTAGCTGAAATAACATCATAATTTTAACCTCTGATCTTGGAAGACAATTAGGGTCCACACCTAACACCACACTCAGGCAAAAGTTTTTAAAGAAAAATAGATCATTCCAATGAGGGACATTGAAGAATCTTAAGACCCTCAGGAGAGACTATCCTCCTAATTATATTTTGGTTTCTTATTTTTTACTCTCTTTCTTGAACTGTAACTTTTTTCTTTTTGGCTCCTTGACCCTATTTATGCACTGTAAAACTCTTGTACTACATGTTGGTGGTTTTAGGTCCCTATAAAACTTGGCTTTTACGTCATCAAATTAAAAAATGTGATGACTATTTACCACATGCCTCATTGTTATATGTATTTGACATGGCACTTACATTCCTTAGGATACATTTCTCATATATGCTCAGAAGATATAATCTTTCTATGATGGCATAATCTAATCATGTTAGCATGTGTTTATATATTTTTCTATATAACTTGATGCATATAATTCTCTTTTTTTAGATGAGTTATTTGTAGGATATATTCCTCATCTCAAAATAGGGGAATATATAATGGTCTTATCTTAGATATTAATTCATTTACACAAAAAAAATATTTTGGGCACATGATTAATTTCAAATTGGTATAGGTTTACATATATTATCATATATTATTAAAAATTATTACATGGATTACACAAGTTATCATACTGGTGGTGTATGCAATGAATATTTGGATAGTTCATGTTATCATGTGTTTACATATTTTTCTATATAACATGATGCATATAACTCTCTTTTTTAGATGAGTTATTCATAGGATATATTCCTCATCTCAAAATAGGGGAATATTTAGTGAGCTTGTCTTAAATACTAATTATTTTACACACATAAAATAGATTTTGGGCATAGATAATTTCAAATTGGTATAGGTTTACACACATTATAATAGATTATAATATATTATTAAAAATTATTATATGGATTCAATAAGATATCATACTAGTGGTGTATGCAAGGAATATTTGGATAGTTCATAGATACTATGATATCTTGGCACATATTACATGACTCATATTAAATAGGTTATAAGATAGGGGGAATATGCATCGCATATGTGAGACATTATAAATTATTATTTACTCACCTTTACTCAAACATACTTTTTTGTACCAAACATACTTATATTGAATAATAAAATATGCCTATAGTGGATGATTCAAAATTACTTATACCTATTATTGACCAAATTTGACTTTTAAGTCAAATTTGGACACCCCTAGTAAAAAAATTGACTTTTTCTGTCTATAAGGGAGTATAATATATTGGCTCGAGGTGTTTTATAGGTTTATTAATATCAACTAATGTTATATTAGCTCTGGTCAATTAGTTTTTATGTCTTTATATCATTTTTGGGTCATTTGAGGGGTCAAAAAGGTGCATTTAATGATTTGTATGGGTTTTTTGGGAAATGTGAAAATGTCAAAATGTGATCTCAATCCCCATGTATCATTATAAGTCTTAGATAACTGTTTTTAATTGAAATATGGTAGGTTGTTTAGAAGAAAGTTTTCTTAGGAAATAAAGAGAAAGTGGCACTTGTATGGCCTCCTTAAGAAGTGTGCCATTTTTAAAAAGTGTAAATTTGAATCTTCAACTTCCCCACACCCATATCCACATTTTTTTTGATTTTGAGATGTCATTTCTAAGCCAAAACTGTTCTACTACATTTTTGTCCTTACTGACACACAAAAATGACTTGCAGGTTTATACTTGGTATGGTTAGTAGGAGTTTTAGGAAGAATGGTTTTGGGAGGTTGTCTTACACTTATGGATCTACATTTTCATATCAATAATTTTTAAAATGATCTAATGTGCTTTATAAATCATCTGTTTGAAGTTGATCTTCCAGAATTATCTACTAATCTATGCACCCTATCAATTTTCTCTTGGTTTGAGAAAATACGTATAAACTAGTTGTTCAAATTTGTTTAAAATTATGTTTTCCTCCTTTTCTAACACTTTTCATGATTTTTTTAAAGTTTTAAGTTGTTTTTATGAGCTAATAGCCTCAATTTTGCAAACTAGTCCATTCTATGTTGTTGGCAGGCTTCCATTATCTTCTAGTTTTTCATGATTTTTAAATGGTCATAGGGGGTTGTTATAGTGTCATTTCCATTTTTTCAAGGTTATATATTTTTCCTTCACCTTTAATTTTCATTATAAAAATCACACTCCATGAGTTGGAAACTATAACTACCATACAGTCAGCCTACCTTATGACTGTCATACACAGTCAGTCATGGTAAACCACGTGTATAATACTAGTATGAAATGTTTATATAATATTTATGGAGGTTTAAAAATCAATGTTTTATCCTTTATAATCATTAATTATTTATCAAATTTTAATTTTATATAAAATGAGGAGGTGTGTAGTCATTTTTAACTTTTGCATATAGTCAACCATTAGCATGCATCTACAGGTATTCAAAGCAATATCATGATAAGAATGAAGACTTAGTGATGACATAAACCTATTTTAAGTGTGAGGAGTTAATTTTATGTAATTCAAATAGGACTATAATCCATTTTAAAATCAAATTCATATTTTCTACCTAATTTCACTTTACTGCCTGCATGCTTTTAAGGTACACTTACAGGTGACTTGGTAGAGAATTCAACAAGCCTTTTGAGTTTTTAGTCTTAATGTTTAATCTCCACTTCAAGTTATAAGATTAATAAAACTTCATTATTTACTCCTTTGAGGATATATAATTTCAAATGGATGGACAACCATGTTATAAAGGGATGATGACTATGTTCAGGCCTATTTTCCCTAAATTGGCAAAACAGAGACCCTTGTGCTTTTTGAAGATGGAATATGACATGTTGGAAAAGACACTAAGACATATAAATTGATGATTCCTTTACTCCTTATATATTATAATACCCATACAAAATATTAGGGTCATAATTTCAATTAAAGACGAAGTTTAAACACCTCAAAGTTGCTCTTAAACACATTAAAATCCTACAGTGCTATCTACAACAAGATGAATCATTATCATTGTTTAGACCTAATGAGTGGATTAAATTATTGAGATAAAGATATGATGTCTTGATGAAATAATACACAAAATATTTATATTATAATCATCAATTTATGAATAGAGGATTAAGTTGAACTCACCAAATACACTCTCAATCCATACAGGTTGCCCAAAAGGCGCACCTACAAGCAGACATTGAACTTATTGATGTTTTAATGGTATTTAAGGGGAATTAAAGGTATGATACAGTTCAAACATAAATTTTTACACCTCATTAAATTCAATTAAATTTTTCTAAACATTACACATAAATGTAATTAAAGCAATAAAACCTATGGCAGGGGTTAACAAGCATGTGTCTTAGTCAGAGGGTAGTAAAGGTGTTTTTAGGGTGAGTAAGACATGAGTATGAATAAAATAGGAATAAATAATTGAAATAATGTGTTAATAACCATAATGGAAAATTTATATTCCATATTTTAGTTTCTTATCACCCATAGGTACTCCCATGTACCGAAAAACATACACCTACAGGCAGTGAGTTAGGAACATGGCACTCTTGATAATAAAAAGGTACAAACCTAATGATAAATAGATTGTATGATTATAAAAGTAATTTTTTAATATAATTTATTTATTTTTAATTTTTTTATATACATATACACTCAATAACACCTACCGGTGTCTTTTCAAATTGGGAAACATAGTCCCCTTCTATTCACCCCAACACGGTCCTTGTTTAGCTAGTCTACCTTGGAAATTGAGAGAGATTTGGGGTATAGACTTGGAAATAAGGAGTCAAATATTTCATAGAGAGTATTTGGGAAATTATAAAACTATAAATTCATTCATTCCTTCCTTCAAAAGAGAATAATACCCCTCTATTCTATCTCAAAGGTAAAACACTCTTGAGGAACAATAAACCATTTAAGGAGTATTAAGAAGGAGAGAGTGAGTAAATGATTTTAAAAATGATAAGACAAATAAAGGACTATTTATAGAGGTTATTGAGTCAATTTCAATATTTTTCAATCATCTATGAGGGACACAAAAAAGATACATATAATACACTTTAGGAACCTTGCACAATTTACACTCTGAGAAGTATGTTTTGGAAATGGAGGAGGTTGGAGGATCTAGAAGCCTTAAAAAAGGGTTTAAAATTGGTAAATTACATGTATATGATTTGAATAATCTCATAAATCTTTCAAATTATTTTATAAAATCGGATAAGTACCCCCAATTTTGTCTCAGACAAGGGGTGCTTTCCCCATTCAAAAGCCCTACAGTTGTGAGGTTTAGAAGCAAAAGAGTGAAGGAAAGGATAATTGGAAACCATAAATATATTTTTAAAACATCCATACCAATATTAAAACACTTAATAGAAGGAAGAGATCCAATAGAGAGGTATAAAATGCAAAGGTTGTAGGCAAAGATAAAGAGAGGGATTAGGCCTAGTGACCAGATGTGAAACCATTTCCACTTTTGGATCTAAGTGTTATTTTTAATATATTTTAAAATGTATATGGGTTCACTATATAGGTTTTAAAGCACATATTTTTTATTTAAATCTATGGAGATTCATTTTAGGCTTCAAGGACAACACAGACCTACTAGGCATGACTAGGCCTAGCATCCAAAAAGGGGGTCAACTTCAATTTGGGTTTGGTTTGGGAATCCCAATGAATTTGGTAATGTTTTTGAGTTAAATTAAAAAATTATCAGGCTTTTTTTTTCATATGAATCACAATAAGCCCTTTTTTAAGCCCAAAACCAACTCAAACCTGCAAGAAATAAGAAAACAAGCTCGATAGATAAAGTTGTGATGTTCGTATCTGTTTGGAGGATTTTCATGGTAGCCATAGGAGTTAAAATATGTTATAAGGGGTATTTAATCCCATATTTTTTTAATTTTTTTTAGGTTTTATGTCATATATTTATGAACCAACCTTAAGAGTGAAAACAAGCTAAAACCCTTGCAAACCCTCCCTAGCAACTAGTTTGTGAAAATGGAGTTGGAGATGCAATATAATGAGATATTAGACATAAATACCTATTTTAACTTGGAAATGACTCCCTTAAAATATTTCACATGCCAGCTAGATGTATAGAATTGTACAAACAAAGTACAAAAGAGGGTTGTTTTCACTATTTTATGTGTTCTACATGTTGTATGAGGTTTCAAAAGATGAAAATAATATGGATGGAAATATTAAGACTTAATATAACTCCACATATCACTTTAATTCCTTGAAATAACTTATAAGTTCCCCAACCAAGTAATTCAACTTAGCCAGTCAAATATGGCATATTGACAAGCTAGTGAAGAAGATGGAAAACTTCAAGTTAACTCATTTTAAGGTGTGTTTGATGATTATAGGTCCATTAGGGTATTTAAAAATGTAAATAACTTCCTCACATGTAATTTCATGGATAATTTATGCCTTTTTGGAAGCCAAGTGTGCAGGGTGCATGCAAGGAGTTCTTTTTGGACTGTAGAGGATGATTGCTCCTTTCCAATTGATTCTAGAAGACTAGGCATGCAAAAAATGCATGGAGAGGCATGTATTATGTCCATAAATTTAATTAAAATAATCATACCTAATCTTAATTAGCTAAAATATGTTTAAATAGGCCTAATCATGAAGTTAGTTTTTTTGTCCAAAATGAAGAGTTTTCTTGCCACTTTTCACAAACATTGTGAACTAGATTGACACTTATAGCTCCTAAAATTGTATGGTTAATACCATGTCCTTATCACATTCATAATTAACTCCTTGTATCAGATTTACAAGTGTCTTTGTGACTCTTCAACTTCTTCTTTTCCTCACTCTCATATGTTCTATAAGAACTAGCCATTTTGGCATTGTATGGGATGCTCCACCTAAGTATAGAAAATCCATGATCATTTGTATACCTTTTTTTAAATAAAATTACTAAGTGTTACATCTTCCATGACTATTCATAGTTTGATCTACGTTAATGTTGAATTTACTTAGTGAAGACTATGATTCCTTAGCAAGTTGTCACATTCTCTCACCTATTTATAGCTTCTTATTATAGGGCATGTGATGTGTTTAAATAAATGTCCAAGTTTAAGTGAGACCCTTAATTATTTCCATTCAATCCTATTTTCTATTCCTCCTAACCTAATACATTCTTCTATAACCTCATAATGTAGCATTAATGCAAGGAGACTTAGATTGGAAAAGTGTATGTTTTGGTTAGTTTCTTGGTCTCTAGTGTAGCATATATATGGTTGGAAGTCATCAGTAAATTTGTTGTATAACCTCCCTTATATTAGTCTATTTTCAATTATGTTTCTCCCTTTTCACCCCCCAAGTTTAGTAGTATTAGCAATCCAAAGTTCTACATCAAGAGAGCTAGCCCTATTTCTAGAGTCACCTCATTCCTTAGGCTGTCCACAAGCCTGGAGGTGATTCCATTATGCCAATTTGATGAGGAGTTATTTAAATCTCCTAAAAGAGTGAAAATCAAAGTGACAATATTTTTTGGAATGCCTGATGGGACTCTTGTTCCAATAAATTCAAATATTTTTGGTGTTGTCTCTCAACAATTAGCCTTTAGAGACATCTTTTCAAGCATTAATGGCAACTCCAAAGACACATTAACTAGTCAATTAGCCTATATTATCCTTTTAATATTTATGGTAACATGTTTTATTTGTGTTCTTTATTTCAATGAAGATCTATGGCTAACTTTGGCATTGATTTCTTCTTTACACAAGTTGGTGAGATATTTGAAGCTTGTGTCATTCCCTATCAATATGAACAAGTCCTTGGTCAATTTTGTCATGACCCTTACCATCCACAATATAAATTTAATTATCCTCAATATGATCATATCCATCCCATACATGATCCTTACTAGTCCTATAGTCATCCTTCTCAATGTCTTGTTCCTAGTCAACCTAATCCTTTCTCCAATCAACCCATTTCCACCTTCAAATAAGCACTTTTTGGCTATGAAAGGTATATGTTGGAGCTCAATACTCTAAAGGGATGTGGTTAAGTTATTAATAATAATTCCATCCATAAAGTGATAAATTCATTATATTTAGTCAAGAAAGAGTGGGTACCTATTAAAATATCCAATTGGCAAAGGCTCATGAGTGATATGCTAAATGTGAGTGGTTTGATTGCATCTTTGGAAGAGAAGATAAACATTCATGAGAGGAAGCCTATCCAAGTCTATCAACCTTCATACCCACTTCCCTAAGTGATCCAAAACTCAAAATATTTGGTTGAAAGATAATTCAAGAAACAAGAACAACATAATAACAATAATGTTATCTATGAGAAAAGATGTTTTATTCATCAAATTTGCAGACCCAAACATATGCCTATCTCTAAGAAGAGATGTCTGATTTCCATTTTGGGTTACATATTAATTTATACATTTTTTTAAGGTATGAGGATGATGTGGAAGGTCACAAATCTTGAGTAAGATTAAGTGGTTTGACTTCCACAATTTACAACAATATAGAATTTGAGGAATTACTATTTTTAGAAACTTACTATTTTAAGACTACACTACTAAAATTGAAATTTGGGGCACTTCCATTTATCTTTCAAGGGTAAAAACCCATATAGAAAATCTATTTGAAATATCAATACATTCCCCTCATTCTTATCTTTTCAACAGTTTAAATGGGGAGTCAAACAGAGCTATAGTGCAAAAGTTATGGCTCCCAGAACTTCTGCCACCAATTGGGGTAGAACCATCACCCGAATTATCACTTGAAATGTTGCTCGGATCACTAAGATCCATACTAGCCATACATGACCCCTACTCATGAGATAAATCAATTATATAAAATTCATCCTTTTCCTAATGAATTGGATGAGAGAATTGAAAAGATAAATCTTATGTTTGTGGTAAATCTTGATAGGCAAATTGAGTTGGAAAATTTGCATATGCAATAGTACGTGTTGGAAGCAAAGGAAGTGGAGTTGAAACCCTAATTTCCCTCTCACATTGAATCCACACCACCTCAAAATGAGACTCATAATTATAATGTCCTAAGTTGGAGTAAGATAGTGGAGTCATGAGGAAAGGGGGAGAAATTTTTTTATCAAGAGTGTGAAATTGAGAAGACATCTAATCCTAATATCCTAAGCTAGAGTAAAATAGTAGAGTCATGGGGAATAAAATAAGATGGAAGAATTTTCAAAGAGTTTGAATTGGAAAATCAAGCTAATATTTTTAAATCCCCTCCACCCTCCCTCAAGAAGCTTATTGTGTTCCATGGCAGCCCTCATGCACTCCTTATTCTCATGATTATTTCTATGAGCTTCAAGAGAGACTTTTCCAAGAGAACTTAGCCAAGAAAATAGGGGAGCTAGAGATAAAAATGAATCTACTAATTCAAGGTGTGATGGAAGGTTTGGACCAAAGAGAAGACCCTATGCCTAAACACATCCCATCTCCCCTCCCTCAAGAGATTCCTAAAGTGCCTCCTACCTTACATTCTCAATCTGATTTGGAGTTCTATGTGCCACCTACACCAACTAGTTCATATTGTCCTTACCCCATCACCATTTTCTTTGATGGACCTATGGTATGGGAACCAAAGGAGGATCATCTAGTTGATAAATTAACGATAAATCTTACTTGAAGAAAAATTACCTCCTTAGCATCATCATTAGGCTAGATCACATGATTTCAAGATGCCTGGTCTTGGCATCACCATGAAGGAGGTTGAAGATCTTACAACCCTTGATAAAAGAGACCATATTATGACAACTTAAGTTCAGTTTGAAGTCCCTTGAGAGTTCTTAAGTGATGAAGAGAAGGTAAGCTCTTGCATTGAACCTATTTGCTTGGTTGATGATGAAGAATGTTTTCTTTGTGTTGAAGAACCTATCTTGAGAGAAGAAAATGAAGAGGAACATCCTCAATCCATGGCTGATAAAGAAGACCTCATGAGTGTTTATGAGGAGTAAATAAACATAGGGACTCCCTTTCATGAACAAAAGGGAAATTAAAAAGATTTTACCTCCATATTTTAAGTGGAATGTGTTATCAAGAAGGGAGAACACTTTCAAGCCATCCCTAAAGAAGTGGCAAACCTGAGAGAGTCTCATGAGATCAAGATAAAGGAATTAGAACTTGAAGATGATCTGATCAAACATGAAGAAAAGGTGATTTCTTGTGTGGATATTTTAGATTGGTTTGAAGATGAGGAAATGATCATTAATACTTTTTTCACTTTGTAATATACCATGGATAGGCAAGGATAAGTTATTAATCATCTTTCAGATGACTTTTTTGAAATCATTGAAGCAGTCTATACTCCTCTTCAAGGAGGCTATAAGCTGGTCAAGTATGAAGAAGGCAATGCAAAGGGAAAGAAATCTTTCAAATATATCCTTTCAAGAAGCATACACATTTCATGATGACATGTTTAAAGTCATAAAGATGGGCTATCACCCTCTCAACCATTTGGGAGAAAAAAATCATCTCTTAAAAGATGGAATAAGCTTCTATTGGCCTTAATCTTCTAAGGAAAATGAAACTACTACTCTTGAATCCATGCCTACTAACGAGATGCAAGTTGATCATGAGGTGAAGAGTGGTCAGTAGTATGAAGTATGTGAACATGTTAAAGAGGAATATGTCTTCATTAGAGACCTATTTAAGGATGATCTACTTGAGATCAGATCAAGCAAAATGCCAAGGAAGAGGTCTGATCCACAAAGCATTCAATCCAAAGAGAAGCATGTTTGGCACTATGTTTCATCTCACCATGAAGATGATTCAAGAATTTTTCCCTTTGATCCAGGAAAGGAGGTATATTTATTTTATATTTGTGTATAATAGGTTGTTTCCTAATTCCCCTAAGTGCTTGGATCACATGTGTGTGAGTGTTTGCTTTCCTTGTTGTGTGTGTCCTTTGCTTTACGTGGTTCAGGTAGTCATTACTTGTCTTATCTTGTTTAAGGTTTATAGTCAATGGCCAAATATTTTCTTGTTTGTATTAGTCCTTAGATGACTCCACAAGCCCAGTGGACTAATAAGGCTACTAGTCTAGTTAGTATAGTAGGCATACTACCCCTATGAGTCACCAATTTGTTGACCATATTTGACTTTTAAGTCAAATTAGGGCACCCCTAGTAAAAAATAAACTTTTTAGGTATATAATGGGTATAATATATTTTCATGAGGTGTTTTTTAGGTTAATTGACATCAATTAATGTTATATTAGCTTTGGTCAATTAGTTTTTATGTCCTTGTATCATTTTTAGGTCATTTGAGGGGTCAAAATAGTGCATTTAATGCTTTGTATAGGTTTATTTAGAAATTTGAAACTATAAAAACATTATTTCATGCTCAATGTGTCATTATAAGTTTTAGATAATTGTTTGTAACTGAAATATGGTAGGTTGTTCAGAAGAAAGTTTATTTTCTTAGGAAAGAAAGAGAAAGTGGCACTTGTACGACATCTTTGGGAAGTGTGCCACTTGGAAAAAATTTAAATGTGACTCTTTAGCTTTCCCATACCCATATCCAAATTTTTTTGATCTTTAGATGTCATTTCTAATCCAAAACTGTTCTACTACATTTTTACCCTTCTTGACACAAAAGTGACTTACAAGTTTGTACTTGGTATGGTCAGTAGAAGGAGTTTTAGGAAGAATGTTTTTGGGAGGTTTTATTACACTCAATTATCTCCATTTTCATATAAATAATTTTTATAATGATCAACTATTATTTATGAATCATATGTTTGAAGTTGATCTTCTAAAACTACCTGCTAATGTGTGTACCCTATCAATTTTCCCTTGGTTTGAGAAATTCCATACAAAAAAATTACTAAAATTTGTTAAAAATGATTTTTTAATATTTTTATAACACTTATCATTATTTTTTTCAAGTTTCATGTTGTTTTCATGAGCTAATAGCATCAAGTTTACAAACTGGTCCATTTTGTGTTGTTGGTAGGCTTCCATTGTCTTCTAGTGTTTCATTATTTTTAAATGGTCACAGGGGGTTTTGATAGTGTAATTTAAATCTTTTAAAGGTTATTTATTTTCCCTTAACTTTTAATTTTCATTCTACAAGGTACACTCCATGAGTTAGCAATAGTCAGCCTGCCTTATGACTATCATACACAGTCAGTCATGGTAAACCACATGTATAAAACCTATATGACATGTTTATATCATATTTATGTAGGTTTAAAAATCAATGTTTTATCCTTTCTCATCATGAATTAGTGATCCAAGTTTCATTTGATATGAAAGGAGGTGTGCAGTCATTTATAACTTTTGTATATAGTCAACCATTAGCATGCATCTACAGGTATTAAGATAAATATCATGATAAGAATGAAGCCTTAGTTATTATATAAACCTATTTTAAGTGTGAGGTGTTAATTTTATGGAATTTAAATAGGCCTATAATCTATTTTAAAATCAAATTCATACCCATGAGCTAATTTCACTTTGTTGCATGCATGCTTTTGAGGTGCACCTACAGGTGACTTGGTAGAGAATTTGAGGAGCCTTTTGAGTTGTTATTCTTAATGTTTAAGCTCCCATTAAAGTTATAATATGAATAAAACTTCATTATTTACTCCTTTAATGATTTATAATGTCAAATGGAAAGAAAACCATGTTATAAAGGGATGATGACTGTGTTCAGGCCTATTTTCCCTAAATAGGCAAAACAGAGGCCCTTGAGCTTTTTGGAGATGGCATATGACATGTTGGTAAAGATAATAATAAATATAACTTAATTAATATTTTAGTAATAATATATTATAATACATATAAAAAATATAAGGGTCATAATTTTAATTCAAGATGAAGTTTAAACACCTCAAAATTGCTCTTAAACACACTAAAATCCTGCAGTGTTATCTAAAACAAGGTGAATCATTATCATTATTTGGACCTAATGAGTGGATTAAATGCCTGATACTAATATAGGATGACTTGATTCACTAAGACACATAATATTAATAGGATAATCATCAACTTATGCATATAGGAGTCGGTTGCACTCACCAAATACACTCTTAGTTCGTACAGGTTGCCCAAAAGGCCCATCTACAAGCAGATAGTGAACTTATTGATGTTTTAATTGTTTTTAAGAGGAATTAAAGGTATGAGATAGTTTAAACCTAAATTTTTTCACCTCAATAAATTTAATTAAATGTTTCTAAACATTAAAATCAAGTATAATTAAAGCAAGGAAACCTACAGCAGGGGTCAACAAGCATGTGTCTCAGTCAGAGGGTAGTAGAGGTGATTTTAGGGTGAGTAAGACATGAGTATGAAGAAAATATAAATAAATAATTTAAATAAGGTCTTGATATCCATAATTTAAATTTGATATGCCATATTGGAGTTTCTTAGCACCCACAGGTACTCCCTTGTATCGAAAAGCATACACCTACAGGTAATGAGTTGGGAACATAGCACTCTTGATACTAAAAAGGTAAAAACCTAATGATAAATATCTTGTATGATTTTCAAATGAATTATTGAATATAATTTAGGTCTTTTGAATTTTTTTATAGACCTAAAACACTCAATAACACCTACAGGTGTCTTTTTAAATGAGGAAATATAGTCCCCTTCCATTCACCCCTGCACAGTCCTTGTTTAGCTAGATTGCCTTGGAAATTGAGAGAGATTTGGGGCATAGACTTGAAACCAAGGAGTAAAACATTTAAAATATATTATTTTTGACAAGATAAAACTATATAGGCATTCATTCCTTCTTTGGAAAGAGAAAATACCCCTCTATTCTATCTCAAAGGTAGAACACTCTTGAAGAGCAATAAACCATTTAAAGAGTATGAAGGAGGAGAGAGTGAGTGAATGATTTAAGGTATGAAAATACCATTAAATTATTATTTTTATAGGTTAATTAGGCCATTTAAATATTTCACAATCATCTATAAGGGACATAAACAAGTTACACATAGTACACTTCAGGATCCCTGCACATTTTACACTCTGAGAAGTTTGTTTTGGAAATGGAGGAGGTTGGAGGGCCTAGAAGCCTTAATAAGGGTTAAAAATTGGTACATGGAATGTATATTAGTTTATTAATATCATAAATATTTCAATTCTTTTTTAAAAATAGGGGAAGCACCCCTATTTTGTCTCAAATAGGGGTACTTTCCCCATTCACAAGCCCTACAGTTGTGAGGTTTGGAAGCAAAAGAGTGAAGGAAATGTTGGTTTTACACTATAAATATATTTGAATAGTTGTAAAACATCCATAAAAATATTGAAAACACTTAAAAAAATGAATATATCTAATAGACAGGTCTAAAATGCAAAGGTTATAGGCAAGCATAAAGAGAGGGATTAGGCCTAGTGACTAGATGTGAGACATTTCCACTCTTGGATCTAAGTGTGATTTATAATATATCAAAAAATTTATAGGGGGTCAATATATATATGTTCAAGAACCTATTTTTTAGTTAAATCTATGAGGAGTAATTTTAGGCTTCAAGGACAACACAAGCCTACTAGGCATGATTAGGCCTAGCATCTAAAAAGGGGGTCAACTTCAATTTTGGCTTGGGTTAGGAATTAAAATGAATTCGGTCATGTTTTTTAGGTTAATACAGAGGTTATCAAGCTTTTTTTTTGCATACAAAGCACAAGAATTCCTTTTTTCAGCCCAAACCCAACTCAAACCTTCAAGAAAGAAGGAAACAAGATTGATAGATTAAGTTGTGATGCTCATATCTTTTTGGAGGATTTTCATGGGAACTAGAGGAGTTTATAGATGCTATCAAGGGTCTTAAATACCATATTAATTTAATTTTTTGGTAGTTTGGACATCATATCTTTATGAACCAACCTTAACAATGAAAACAAGCTAAAACCCTTGCACACCCTCCCTAACAACCAGTTTGTGAAAATGGATTTGGAGATGCAATCTAATGAGATAGTTAGACCATAATACCTATTTTAACTTGGAAATAAATCCATAAATATATTTCACATGCCATCTATATGTAGGAAATTGTATGAACATAGTAGAAAATAGGGACTTTCTCACTATTTTGTGTGTTTTGTAGATTGTATGAGGTTTCAAAATATTAAAATCACATATATGGATATATTAAGACATAATATAACTCCCTATATCACTTTAATTCCTTGAAAAAACTTATAAGTTCCCCAACTAAGTGATTTAACTCAGCCAATCAAATCTAGCATATTGGACAAGCTAGTGAAGAAGATGGAAAATTTCAAATGAGCTCATTTTAAGGTGTGCTTGATGATTATATGGGAATGGAGGGTCTTTAAAAATTTCATTAACTCCATCCCACTAAAATTCATGGATAATTTATGCCTTTTTACTAGCCAAGTGTGCAGGGTACATGAAAGGAGTTCTTTTTGGACTACAAAGGATGATTGCTCCTTTATAATTGATTTTAGAAGACCAAGCATGAAAATAATTCATGGACAAGAATTTTTGATGTCCCTAAATCTCATTACAATCATAATATATGGTCTTAATCATTTATAATATGTTCAAATAGGCCTAATCATGAAGGCAATTTTTCTATGTAAAATAGAGAGTTTTCTTACCGCTTTTCATGAAGATTGTGACTTAGATTGACACTTTTAGCTCCTAAAATTGCATATTTAATCCCATTTAATTATCACATGCATAATTAATTACTTGTATTAGCTTTAAAAGTGTCTTTGTGACTCTTCAACTTCTTCTTTTTCTCTCTTGCAAGTTCTATAAGAACTAGCCATTTTGTCATTGTATAAGATGCTCCACCTGAGTATACCAAAGCCATGATCATTTGTATACCTTTTTATCAATAAAATTACTAAGTGTTACCTCTTCCATGACTATTCACAATGTGATTTACTTTAATGTTGAAGTTGCTTAGTGAAGACTATGGATTCCTTAGCAAGTTGTCACATTCTCTCACCTATTTGCAACTTCTTCTTGAAAGGCATGTGATGTGTTCCAAGAAACTTCAAAGTTTAAGTTAGTTAGTCTCTTCATTATTTCCATTCAAGGCCTCTTTTCTAGTCCTCCTAACCTAATACATTCTTTCATAACCTCATAATGTAACATTGATGCAAGGAGACTTAGATTAGAAAAGTGTATGTTTTGGTTAGTTTCTTGGTCTCTAGTGTAGCATAAATATGGTTGGAATTCATCAGTAAATTTGGTGTCTCACCTCTCTTATATTAGTTTTCTTTTATTTATATTTTTTCCTTTTCACCCCCCACATTTAGTAGTAGCAACAATCCAAATTTGTACATCAAGGGAGCTAGCCCTATCTATAGATTCAGCTCATTCCTTAGGTTGCCCACAAGCCTAGAGGTGATTCCATTGTGCCACTTAGATGAGGAGTGAATTTAATCTCCTCAAATGGTGAAAATCTAAGTGAAAACACTTACCTAGCCATACTTAAACTTACATAGATTTTTTGGAACCCATTTTTGGCCCCATTCATAGAAAAAATAATGAGTAGTGTGGTTGAGGTTTTGTGTGACTTAACTTCCAATCACTTATCCATATCCAATGATGGTTTGGAAAAACTTACCTCAACTCATGGTTTTAACACTATCATCTCCATGGGGAATTACCACCCCATTATCCAATGACTCTAGAAGGTATCTTGGTTTACGTACCTATATGTGTATTCATTGCTCACTTTTTCAATTACAAATATTTTTAATTATTACTTCAAAATTTCTATCATAAGTGGAAATTTATTTATATATGTTTCATTTATGTTTTTCATGGATCAAGATTAGTACTAAACCCATACCTGAATACAACCACCATGGTTACACTTGGGTACCAAATTTCTAACAATATCCTCTGAATCTAGCACTTGAAATTACTATAATAAATAGGGGAAATGCAGACATATAAATTTGGTATTAGACACTTGATGATGTCATTTTTTACCAAGCCTTAGTATGCATGAATTATTCATACATAATTAACTCTTTCTCACACTCTCTTAACCATTCACTTACCTATGGGCCTAACCATTCCAATTTTATATTATTCACATACATGATTTCCCTAGTCTCTACCTAAATAGATAATCATATGAAGAAATTTTTTGGTTGATCTCAAATCATTATTTAATATCTCTTGGACAACTCTAGCCGAATTCAAATGAATCTAGTTATCAAATCCATCTGCCTTGGCTAGGCCTATCTATTTACCAAAATTTATATATATTTTCAAGGTTAAAATCACAATATATTAAGTGTCAAAAGCCACATATGCAATTGTATTTCCTACTAGTGTTACACTGATTGAGAACATATACATTTAGGTGGGATAATTATGTGTGATTTTATCCTTCTTCATTGTATTGGAATGTAGGAAGTGCTTAACAACTTATATGGGTATGGTTGAGATCAACTCAACACATCCTTTCTAATCCATTTTTATAGGTAAGGCAAGTTTCAAAAGGGGAGTTAGGGTTTAAAGTTGAAGGAAGATTAATCTAAACCTATGCATAGTTTGAGACTCTACTCTTGTACAAAATATCTATCTACAAGCTGAAAATGATCATAAAACTAGCTAGTGTCAACTTTTCTTATGTGATCAATGATGCACCTATGATTGATATTATTTGTCTTATTTGTAATTCTAATTATATTCCTCTTGGTACTCCTATTTTTTAAACTAAAACTTTAATTTAACCCCTTCATAGTTCAGTTATGCCAACCCATGAAATTGTTACTATGATGCATGTAATAGGTAAATTACAAATATAAGTACAAGCTTTACTTCTAGAGTTTGTTCAAAATAGTTATTAGGTTAATTATAATGTTATATGTGGCCATAGAGTATGTAATATTCTTGATTCTCCTCTCCAACATGGTTTTACAATGCCTAAGTTTTTCATATTCAATGGATATGGATATCAATATTTACATCTTAATTTTTTGCTTCTCTTGTGAAAAAAGGTGTTATTGATAAAATATTACTTAAGACATTTTATATAAGCTTAATTTTTCATGGTTTATGTTGATTTCATAATCTACCTAGTATCTCCTCCTTATACATTTTCCTTAAGTTGGAAGAGGCTTTCCTATCTCACTTTATCAATAATAAGGGGCCACATGCCACATTTGAGCATATTCCATCTATGCACCAAGGTAATCATAATCCTATTTTTTATTATGTCCTCAAATTAAATATTAGCTTTAATTTTTTGATATATAAACTAATGTATCTCAATAAACAATACATATTTAGTTGATTTATCTTGCCTCCTCTTAAGGATAAAATGCTTGTTTATGCTTACAAATATTTTAGTCATCTTTGTTATGAGGTCATAACAATTAAGGATAAATATTTGAAATCAAAAGTAATTATTTATGAGAATCATGATTCACATTATGATTTTATTCATTATACTATGAATCTTAACAAAACCATGTTCCAATCAATAAAAATATTAAGCCATTATCTAATTATAGTGATATCTACACCTTCCTCTCATTGATCATGACTAATTTTTAATCTTAATGATATTCAAAGTTTAATATTGAATATGTTACTTAATAATAACATTATTTCCTTACCCTCTGTTAGGAATTATGATTATATATTTGTACTACAAACTTTTAATTCAATATTCTTTTTTGATTATCATATAATAAATCTTCATAGAATAGATAAGTGTTTTGCCTTGAAACTTAAAATCTAAACTCTCATTGTTAATGGTGATAATGAACTTAGCATACCTATGAAACCAAAATTTTCAAGCACATATTCTAATTTTAATGAACTTAGCATACCTATGAAACCAAAATTTTCAAGCACATATTCTAATTTAGAACAACCAATACAAAATTATGTTTCATATTCTAAAGTGAAAATACCAACTCTTAAGGTTGAATCACCTAAACACTTTAATGTTCCAATCACAATTCATAATGATTTTATTGAGAATTGTCTTTCACATGCAGAATATTTGGTCATTAGTGTTTATATGGAAGTTTAACATAGATAAGGAATTATGATAGATTAAAAATCCCAATTCAATATATGCATCCTTATTTTCATTCAAACATTTGGATATGATATTGAAAATCTAACTCGAGTATCACCTTCATTGATTAAATATGTAACATTGGGATGTATTAAATTTCCTACTTCAATTGGTCCATAAACAAGTCCTACATTATTCTATATTATGCCACCATTGTTTCACTATAATGATATATTTTAAACTCCATGTCTACAAATGATTAATTCAACACTTGATAGTACACATGAGTATATTACAACTCAAATATCAAGATAATAAATTTAAAATCTAATGAGATAGAACAAATGTTACAAATGATTTAAATCATCTCAAAGAGGATCATGTTACATATTAAAAAAAACTCAAGTGGGTACTTGGAAAAATAGTGTATCAAGATCAAACTCAACCAAAAAAAAAATTCATATATTAATACATCTCCAAAGTAAACTCAATTTAATTATACATAACCATGCATTGGATATATTAGTTTAGAGCACAATGATTTTGTAACATCTTCTACTTTTGTTAATAATCCATCAAGTGTGCCTCAACATATGATCCATTTTTACCCTTTAGGACTTGAGGATATCATTTTTTAGCAATATTTACATATTTTTTGCTTTGATGCTTCATCCTTTTTCATATAATTGATATGAGACTTACATTATATACTTATGTTCATGGATTCAGATTAGGATATAGGGCATTGTGGTGACATTTATTTTTATTTGTCACATTTATTTGACATAAACTTTCTTGACCAATCATTTTCTTTGACTTAATGAATTTCTGTGACTATACATTTTCCACTTGGCTTTGGTTGTTTCTTTTTATTCTTTCCTCTTAAGAGTTTACTTTTTTTCTTATTTTTGATTTGTGTGTGCATGCTTGATATTGATTTTTATTGTCCTTTTTTCACCATATATCCTCAAATCCTTTATTCAACATGATCCATATGCTACAAAACCTTCCCTACATGACCATGATACACATCACACATCCATAGATGACATATGAATCAAATACTTATATTTGAATATACTTTGTCTTTGGAAAATATTAATATTATCTTCAAATTAGCCATATATTTCACACATACGGGGAATGATTCTTATATAAAATAATAAAATTCAAAAACATTGGAAAACATAAAAAAAATAAAAATATTTACATTTATCTTTATTAATTACATAGAGACACATTGATTCATATCATGATTATTTTTGTATGATACATGTTTGCATATACATATTACACATGTTCTTCTTGTGTTATTATTTTATTGGTTGAAATGTAGGATATATAGGCTATATATGATCATGGATTTCTAGATCCTTTGTTAGTTTATTATGCCCACACTGTGGGGAATTTTTGTATTAGAGCATGACTATATGAGGGTATTAGTATGGAGGTGTGAAGTATAATTCACATACCCTTTTGTAAGATAAATAGGAAAAAAATATATGGCATCCTAGATTTTTTATAAAATATGGTTCTATGTAGGATAATGAAGCATACGAAATTTAAACGTTTCCTTCGATCCTTAAAATGAAATGTCATGAAAATGAAGAGTCATTATCTCTTGGTAACATTATATATACTTTATTTTTATAAAATAAAAGGTTAGAATATAATAGAGATAAATATATGGTAATCTTTGATTCATTCATATATTTTCAAGTATATTTTGTGTGTGTGTGTCTATATATATATATATATATATATATATATATATATATATATATATATATATATATATATATATATCATTCATATATTTTCAAGTCTATATATATATATATATCATTCATATATTTTCAAGTATATATATATATATATATATATATATTTTTATTTTTTTATTTTTATTTTTTGTGTGTGTGTGTGTGTATCTTGGATTTATTGCATTTTCCTTATGAAATATTGTATTCTTATTTGCTATTTATCACTGAAATATTTGAGTTGTAAATTTTTAATACATGCACATATTTTAATGTAAAATAAGAAGAAAGTCTGCCATATGAATATGCATTGGGTTTAGCCTCAATATGTCTAAAAGTTCCTGTAATTATTTAGAGTATTGTAATAACATTCACAAATTATAACAACTATCATTTCTCAATGAATTATTCTAGTGACCACTACTAACAATGGTTGTGTTGCCAAGACTTAAACTTGGGTCTCTTGGGTGATAGCCAAGTATCCTAACCAAATAGACTACTTCAATCAAAGGTAATTTGCTAACATCTTTGTCTCAGGATGAAACAACTCTTTAAATCTAGGAAAGTGTTAGTATAGAGATGTGAAGTATAAGTCACATACACTTTTTTAAGATAAATAGGTGAAAAGTGTATGACATACAAAATTTTGTATGAAATATGGTCCCATGTGGGATAACAAAACATATGGAACTTGAATGACTCTTTTGATCCTAAAAAATTAAGATTCATATTCTCTTCGCAACATTATATATAATTTATTTTTGTAAAAAAATGTTGAAATATAATTGAGAGAAATGTATGGTATTCTTTGATTCGGTAATATATTGTCAAGTTTATTATGTACATGTATAAATATAACTTGAGTTAATTTTGTCATCCTTGTAATGGATGTGCTCTTGTTTACTATTTATTACTAAAGTCTTTGAATGGTAAAACATTAATACATGCATGTATGTTAATGGCAAATAAGAATAAATTTTGGTGTATGAATATGTATTGGGTTTAGAATTATTCTATCTATAATTTCCTATAATTATTCAGATTCCTATCATAACATTGACAGACTAAAAAAAATAACATGTCCTAACGAGTGATTCTAGGGACTGTTACTAACAAAGGGGTATATTTTTAGTGTATCTCAAGCTTTATCCTTCCTAATTTTCATTTTCATATAAAACTTCATATTAGTGCTCATACATATATTGATCTTACGTACACCTTGCCTACTATGTTGCATGGATATATACATTATGTTGTTACATATGATAAATACATAGATACATTCCATTTTCTCTTACATGCCATATGATTTATCAAATTATTCTATGTGTGTGTTTATACTTTTATTTGATTGTGCATGTTTCTTATTGATGTCTTGTCTAATTTTTATCCATAGAGGATCATATAGTCATCATGTTATGTCATTAATTTATTATGGGTTACATCACTTGATCGATAGTATATTTACTAAGTATGGTGACATGATTTTTGGTGATTGAATTGACTATACTATGTGATATCATAATCTTGACTCCATGGTCTAAATAATGCATGTTATTACTTTTAAATAACTATGCTTAGTTCCTATTTTTTCATGGTCTCTATTATGCATCTATTGGGGCATACTAATATTGTGTGTGCTTCATTTTTATATCTCACCCTCATAGGGGAACATTACTAAATATTTTTTTATCTTTTTTCCCTCTCCTTATTCATATTTTCACCTATATATTTTCATTTGGATCAACATGTTATCCATTTTACATCACTAGCTACTATAGAGAGTATTAATTACCAAACTTTACTATATATGTATAACCATTAGGAGCATCATACCCACATTCTCCTAATGAGTTTTATTAGTTATACCTTATGATATCAAATATTCCATTCTATTTCATTATTTTTATACCCACATTACTTATTTTCATTGGGTGGGAAATCATACCCATATATTCTTCATAAGCTTTATTGATCTTATCTTACTTATACGAAGATTCCTTTACATATGTTCCTATTGATCCTAAATTGATTATATAGGTATGGGTTCATATTCCCCACATCCTTCTTATATCTAGTCACATTATGGTTATCACACTTGGTAAATATATTATCGTATCTTGTCCATATTGGTGAAAATCTTTTATCACTATCGAGGTTATGACTATACATTTCTATCGGAGCATTGTATCCACATGTCCCTATAATTTTAACACTTTTATAATTACATTTGGGAATGAAGCACCCATGTCTCTATTGATCTTATACTACTATCGAGACATCACATTGTCCTCTATACACTTGGTCACATTGGGATGCTCCATATATACATTAGGTAATTTTATTTCCATATCTTACCATATTGGGGCATATCTTTGTCCCTCTTCACCTAGTACTATCACAACATATTAGTTGTCACTCATTCCTACTATTACCACCCTCACATGGGTCAGATGTTCCTATCTTATCCTTAGATAAGTCATATATTCTTATCAAGCTCTATGTGATGATATCTTTCTATAGTTGTATACATGTGTTACAGATGTATGTTTAATTATTATAACATATAAGATTATGTTTATATGATATCACATTATGTGCATGACTCTTTCATTTGAGATGAATTATTTCAAGGATAAATTACATCCCTCACCTAAAAAATGAGCATTTCTCTAGATATTTTATCACCAAATACTCTATCACCAACTATAGATTTATATGTTAGGACTATCATTTACCAAGAGATTAAATTTAGTTGTTCTATCACCAATTACATATTTATGTGTTTAGACTACGATTTACTAAGACAAACTACCTAGACCAAGAAGCAACAAATTTTTATTTCCCTAATCAAACTTTATTTATAAATGCATATGTGGGACTATGATTTACCAAGAAATAGTATATTTAGTTATTTTATTTTCAATTATAAATTTATCTATTGGGACTATGATTTACCAAGAGAGAATATATTCAATTATTCTATTTCTAATTACATATTTATATGTTAGTAATATGATTTACCAAGACAAAATAACCATACTAATAATCATTAGATGTCTACTTCCCTGATCAAGAAGCAGAATTTAGTTTACATGGATCACTTTAAAACTCATCAACTTCTAATGTTTGAATTTAAACCTCATAAATTTATAGGGTTTGATTTTAAATATGTTAGTTTATATAATTCAATACCAAGGTTATGTGATTAAAAACATGGTTTGTGTACCACCAAGTTTATTCATAACTTTTCTTATTTATATTTTTTCTATAAAATATTTCCCCACATTGAGTAATTAGAGCTCAAAGAGACATTTTATCAATACTTATCTCTTTCTAACAATAGTTATATAAATTCATCACATGCACTAGAATATTCAGTTATGTACTTATGAGTAGATATCTCACCTGAAGCATAAGCAAGAGATCATTGGGATTCTTGTGATGAAAAAGTGGCATGATGACAAATATTTATAGTTATGAAGACTAGATCAAACCCTAACTCTTAATTATACACAATCATTCAATTATTACCAAAACACTACTATTTTAAATAATCATCACACAAACATGTTACTCCATTTAAAACTTAACAAACCTTATAACAAAATATAAATTGCGTATATATATAAAGAATGCATAAAATCACATTGATTTTGTATTAACCAAATAAAAATTACAATCATTTTTCTTTGTGTTTTACACTTACACAAACATAAATAAAATAAACATAATTTATTATAAATTAAACTATTACATGAACCCTACATGAACCTACACAACTACCTTGAATACTTCATTTCTTCAACCTTTCCCGTATCTAAGCTAGTTATCAAATCAAGAGCCCAAAGGGGTATTTACAATTTTTATAGAACCCCTTGGCCTTGCCAAATTTATAATAGTATATTATTTGATACTTTATGGATAAATTAATGATTTATAATTGATGTTCAGTTGTCATAAACTCCATGCATCCATTTATTTTCTCACCTTGAACCCTTGTTTCTCATAATTTTGCATTGATTGGGAACACATGTCTATTTTTTTGTTGTTGATTTACAACCCTCAACCATGGGAATATACCTTTACCAACCTAGAAGCAATACCTTAATCTTAATTCATCCTTACATAAAATATGTGCTTATGTCCTTCTATATGAATGACCAAGTGTGTAATTATCACACATCTAACTTGTGTAGCATGTGAAAATTGAGCCTTTACATGAGAAAAGACTTAGTGCCTTTTTGGTGGGTCAACAAAACTTCATCTATTCTCAATTATATTTACTATGGACATTGACTAATTGTTCTCATTCATGCTTATTTTTAAGTACATTTGACTTGTTGGTGACAAAGTGTGGGTACACACAATCCATAAATTTAAAGTCTTCATCTTTTCATCCCTATCAAGTAATACTCAAGTATGAACTTATTTTTTATTTTACTTTGATGCATTTATGTATTCACTTAGATGCACATAAAAATGAGGCATTATGTAGAAATATAAATTTACTATAAGACCCTTTTTAATTGTGTCTTTATCATGCTTTATCACACATGGTCCATGTCCACACATTTGGCTCTTTTTGGTTGACTTTCCCCTTGTGTTGGGCCCTGTATTATCTTCCATTAAATTAGGTATTCCTTAAAATATGATTTTATATCCATTTTGGGTTAATGATAATACCTTAATTCAAATTATAATGTCTAAAAACCTACATATCAACTATTTGTTTTCCCTTGTACGACCTCAAATGCTCTTAGAATGTCTAAAACACTATTTTAAGGAATTTTCCATGGTCATAGTTGGCCAATAATTATATCCCCTTAAATTTTGGATTATTTATTATTGGCTTATGTTTTGAATGTGTGTATATTCCCTTTTAAAACCTATATATACAAACATACCATTAACCATTTTATCATCAATTCTTATCATTTGGATCTCTTACAAGCCAAGTTTTACATACACAATCATAAAATATTATCAAGAGTTATATATATTTCTAAAAATAATCTTCACAATGATCTAATTCCATCATCATCCATCTTATACCATAATTTTATAAAAAAATAAGTGCATACAAAATCATATAGTTGTACTTGATTATCTATGGAGGGGAGGTGAAACCCTTTCTCTCATTTGGGTTTGGAAAATTCACAAGCATTATAACTACATTGAACCTTGATTTTGAGTGTGTAGCATATATAGATGCAACCCTCAAAATGGTTCCCAGTCCAATATTCATTAAAAATATTTTATTTTTATGACATTGTGGTGAATTAGGTCTACAACAAAGAAGATTAATTTCAAAAAAAATGGCTACAAGTTTAGTGAAGTAAAACTAGGATCTTAATCATCTAACTATATTGAAGTAACCCAAAAAATATTAAAACCTAGAGAAACAGGTAGAGGTCACAATTTTACCACTAGGTCACAATTGTGGGAACAAGGTCATAATCAAACCACAATTTTAGCTTAGATCAACCTAACGCTTTTGACCCTCTTATAAAATTTATTTATTCATGAAACAATTTTTAGGTTTTATTCATTTTGCTATTTCAACTATTTTTTCACTATTTTTAGCCTTTGGCAATGCACAACTAAGTCAAAAATTAGGTATTTATTTTTTATCCTCAATCAGGTTTTAAATATTTAAATATTTATTTTATCATATTTCAAATCTATATTTATGTCGATAGGCATTGCTACAATGGCATCCAGAGGTTGTGGAGGCCTATAATGGAGTATGTTCACTTTTAATAGCCGACATCACTAAAAAATTTAAAATAAAAAATAAATAAATTAAACATATATATTAAAAAACAAATGAAAACACTCCCCACATATTATAACTTGAGCAGGATAAAACAATTTCCATCGCTAACATAAACTGCATTATGAAGAGGGCCCTACCCACTAATGGAAATATCGCTAAGGTTGCTAAAGAGATTGTGCAGGAATGTGTTGTAGATTCTATCATCTTTATTACCAATGATTATCTTTTTATATATTTTTAAAATCTTGCACCCTTTTTACAAAAGCATTCTTATATTTGGTGATTTAATTAGGGTTTTATTTATTTTCTTATGTTTATAATTTTAACTAAACTAGGCATCCCCTCTCAAGTATCCAAGATTGTGCTTATGCAATGCAACATTGTGGTTTTATAATAATCATGACATTTTACACCAATATTTTTAAGATTAATGTATTATAAATAATCTCCAAGATTTGTGATATGAAAAGGTTAGTTAATGAACCTGCTCACTAATTCATTTGTTTCAAATTATTATGACAACTTTATCAATTTCCCATAATTCAATGTGAAAATTGGTTTAAATGATTAAAAAATAGATTAAAAATGATTACAAATATCAAGTAAATGATAAAAAGACATAACAATGTAAACTAAATTGATAATGGAGTTCGTCCAATATGGACTATGTCTCTAAGGCTGCCTTAACGTATGAACCAATCAATTAAAACAAAGAAAAATATAGTGTCTTACATCAATTTTCACCCAATATTAGGCTCTTGATATGCGTACAAGTCTCTGATGTTCTCTAATAAGTCTATTTAATAGGTTCTTGGCCTTACAATTTCTTCTTCCTATAACAAATGGACTAACACTTGTTTAAACTATCTATAAGAGGTTATTTCTCCCAATAAGGGGTTATTTGAATCTTCCAATAAGGATTTATAAATTCCTCCCTCTCCTTGCAAGGGAAAACTTTTTTATACTCTCCTTTTACAGTGGAAAAAATTATTTTACTCTCCTTTACAAAGGGCAAAATCCTTATTTCTCCTTTTACAAAAGTGCAAAACTATTTTTTTCAAATACAAAATCCTCCTTTTTATAGTTTTTCCAAGGTTTGTGGCATAATTTATAAGGCATTAATCCTTTTTCATTGGAATAAGATTTTTAATCCCATCTCATATGCCTTATTTTGTCTTATAGACCTAAAAATTAAAGGATAATTATAATATCATGCCATCCATTTATCAAACTGTAATGGTCAAGACTAAAAAATAGGTGTGGGAGGTTTGGGGGTTGAATCCCACTCTCAACACCTTTTCTTTTTCTTGAGAATCCTAAAATATATTTAGCCTTAAGTGCCTAAACTAGGCATGGCATGTTGGTTAGTTGGTTAAGACCTCAAAATAGATTCATGAGGTTAGGAAGTTGAGTCCACCTCCAATGTTTTTGCCTTTTGACTCTTCTTTGGTAAAATTTATAAAGTTTATCCCACATTTATGTGAAATGGAAAAAATAAAGGTTTAAATAGAAACATGTTTTCCTTTGTAATCAGTCAATGAGACCACTGTATGTTTGGAACTCACCTTAGACTTAACCACTTGGAAGCTTCAATCCATGTCTTTGTTGGCAGCCATATAGAGGTTTTTGAAGGAGCCACATGGTGCCTTGAAAGTTCTCCACTTATATTGGGTCCCAAACTTTGAAAAATCAATGGTATTTAGTCCCATATGCATCAAGTTAAAAGAATTGTAAGGTTTTATATGCAATAATGCCCCATTATATAATGAGATAGGTGATAGGGTCCCCCTCTTTACAAAAGTGGACCCTAGTGGGTTGATAGGGCCCCTATTGGAAAATAACATGGGCCCCACATGTAAACAAGTATGTTTGTCAAAGACTGGATGTGAAAATCAAACCAACCCATTTAGTATCTCTTTGCCATATGTCACCATCTGATTAGTCAATGTTTCAGGCTATAATTGGTCCACTTGGTAGTGTCTTATAGTCCATTCAACATGATGATGTCATATTTATACCTTATGCATATATTTTTTCCCTATTTGTTGATAACTTTGATAGGCCATAACTTTTTCATATGATGTATGTTTGACCCCTTTTAGATTACATCATAAACTCTCGATGAGATCTTTTATGCAAAGATAGTTTCGATAGAAATTGTGACCATATAAATGCATTAAATTTAGGTATCCTCTTGGATCACATATCCTCATTAAAAATATTTTGGACCACCATAAATTTCATTTCATACATGAAGGTACCCCTTCATGAATCTCTCTCTTTTCTTTCAAGAATAACTTCTTCTTACAAGTCATCAAGTGATTAAGGAGAATAATAATCAATGGAAGGAACATTCTCACCTTGATTCATGATCATATTTATCTCTCTTAGATGACAACTTTGTTTGTCTCTATTATATGTTGACTATCTTATATATGAGCATCAAAAGATCATTTAATATACCAATTTAAATACATCTAAATTTGGGTTTGATGAGTCTAGGATGTCTTAGATTATCAATAATAGCCTAATCCTTATAAGGAAAAGATTTATAATGTCTATGCTAGAACCCAAATTTTGGTTAAGTATTTTGGAAATGGTGTAGACCAAGCATGGCACAAAACAAGGATAGAACAAACATGGCACAAAAGACCCTAGCATGAAACAAACGTGACATGGATGACCATGGTGAAAGAGATCATGGTGTAATAAGACCCAGTTAGAAGGGAGTCATAACAAATGGATAACCTAAAAGTAGAGGACTTGGTATATCAATGAAAGATTTGGGGAGTATAAAGGAATTAGGAAATGGTTGAGTGATTCTCAAGGATAACATAAACTTCAGTCACACATGAATTTTATACCAGCCCACACAAAGATAGACACTTGGAAATGAGGATCTAACAATAAATGGGTATATAAGGTTGAAAAGGCTCAGGTCCATGGGAAAAATAAATTAGATGACTGTCGTGACTCTCTGTTCACTAGAGATTGTTGGTTACTCACTAGAAGTATCATAATTAATGTAACAACTTGGTTGGGGAGAACCAAGTACAAATGCTCCTATGTAGATATTTTTTATATGGTTGAATATTGATAATGTATAATGCTTAATTGTGTAAAATGGGAAATCACAAGAATCATTGTAATCATGTTATTGCAATACAGTTAATCATTAAGTTATATCACTATGTTTCCAATACATTTTTTATGTAACTTATGGTTATTAATTGATATAATGATTAGAATCTATGTTATCTAAATATGTGCAATAAATACTAAATCTCATGGAATTTTTCATTATGATCATGTTTTTTTACTTAACTAAAAATAGATCTACAACTGTGTATTTCTTTTTTATTTAGTCATTGATTAAAGTATATGATCAAGCACCAATATATGATGAGTATATTACCATGTGACATAACCCATGGGAACCAATTTCTTGTTGTGTGTTTTAGGTGAGCACACAAGAGCTCAATCTTCAATAAAATCCTTGCACGTTAGCTTGTCAGGAACTAGTTACTTCAGTGACCCAATGGGAAAGGTCTAGATATAAAATAACCCAACATTTTGGTTCTGTTTCCAATACCCATAGCACTTGTTTCATAGTGATGGAAAACAATCAAGTGGTTATCTCTCAAAAATATTAAGCGATGGTTTATCGAGGTTAAATATAAATTTGTAGTTCCATATCTCGAATTAGGATTTTATGCATGTGCATGGGTTGAAAAACATCTCTATATTTCCTTATATGAAACTTTATTTGTATAAGTTTATGTTCATTTACATGTTTGGCTCTCATCCTATGCTGAAGACCAGTCAATAAATTTTGGATGAAGGATAGCTTAGATGATAGAGAATCATGGACATGAGACATTAATATATGGTGGAGAGGGGTGTTAAATAGATGCATCTTGGATTATGCCATAACCACTTACACCTATCCATAAGAAGCAAATTTTTAGTTTCTTCAAGAACCATGTGGTCGATAAATTAGGCATTTTTCATTAGAAGTGAAGAAGTTATTTATTGACTCTGGACTTGAAATTTTGCCTATAAAGGGTTAAACTCATCCTTACATGAACATCATGGTTGAGAGGGGAATGCAAGGGTGTTTATGAATGATTTTTGGTTTAGAATGGTATCTAATTATTAGGAGTTGCAAAAGCATAAATATGATAAAGCTCAATGAAGGATTATAGGTGGAAGTGAAGTAGGAAGGGGATAGGAGGACTCATGAAGTGTTGTTAGGATCCATAGGGAAGCAAAAGATCACAAGGAGGACTCATCAAATTTTTAGCCATGACCAACTCTAGCTTTCTTATATGTGAGATAAACTAGCTAGGTAGTGGAGACTAAAGAACCTAAAATAAACCAACCCAATTTCCCAATTATAGTGTGAGCTCATATTCTTGAGCTTGATGAATTAATCATACATAACTAGGAAACATATAGTGTAGAGTAAGAGACTGACTTTGTAAAATAACCTTTAGTTAAACAATTTGTAGACCATAGTTCATTAACTCTTTCTTTTCCTAATCAAGATAGTTTCATGGCCCAATTTGGTATGCCTGGTAGACCTAGCATAAGTAGTGGCCAAAGTACTATCCCAAGTATAATAAAATAACTTGCTATCACACCCAACATCTCAGTTGTCTCAGTTATTTTTAGAGGTCCAAGAGGTGGACTAGGTGGTGGAACAACTAGTGGAATATGAGGTGGAGCAAGAGGAAGTGGTGGACTCCCCCTAGGAATAGGACATAGAAGTTCTCAATAGCCACTATTTAAAGTACCTCAATTATCTACTGTGTATTATGAAATGATGCTTCATTTACCATAATATCAAGTCATAGATAATTCTAGTGAGCATGCTCATAAGTGTGAACTTATTTGGAGAGCATGCAGCATAACCTCCTCTAAGCAAAAATCAATGCAATTTGTAACTATACTTCTAAAAAAAGCACATAAATGGTATAGGAAGTACAACCCTCATGAAGAAGTATTTTATTATGACCAGCTTAAGATAATATTTCTTTAAGAGTTTAATATTCTAGAATTTTAGCAATAAAGTATCATTGCACTAAAGGATATAATATAATATATAACTGAAAGTGTGTGAGATTACGATGCATGATTTAAGACACTCATATCTAAGCTATCATTTGAGATTAATGTCATTTAGTATGTCCAATGGTTGTTGGGAGGCTTGTTGCTTCCCTTTACACATATATTATATTAAAGGACCTTTACCATCCCATGCAAGGCCCTATAAGCTACCCTCTACTCTGAAGTTGTTAGTAGTATTGATACTAGAATCAGTCCCTTTATGCAAGCTCAAATAAATTCAATGGCATCATAGTAATAAAATTTGATTGTAAACAATGATAATGACACTTGTAGTGATCTATGGTGTACTAATTTTGAGTTTGAGGGTCATAGTAGAAAAAATTGTCCTCTAAATAACATCTACACTATATTAAAGTAGTCTTGTGAAATTTTCCATGAAGATCATGATGTTCACTCTTGTCTTCTATTATAAATAGCCACACAATCCAAAGTGTTTGACTAATTTAAGATATGTGATGAATAAACCCATGACACTAATGGCTGTCATCTTATTAGAGATATACATGAAGTACACACATATGGTATACATCAAACTTCTATTTCAAATAATCAAGATAATGGTGGATATCATGGATGAGGTCAAGGATGGGGATGAGGAGGTGGATGTTTTCCACCATGGATGTGATATAAATGTGGGTCTTTAGATCACTATTAATGAGACTATTTGGTCTATCCAACATGTCATTTTTGTAAAAATTGATCACTAGTTGTAGGAATGCCCTAATTTATACATATCACTCACTAAAGAAAGAAATGAAAAGGGTACCAGTATGATACACATTGATAATCCACATTAGAAATGATGATCTAGTACTCTAATGGCCCAATAATTTAATATTTCAATGCATAGTGGTGGATAGTCCCAGTCTATGTCCATTCCACCCATTGAGAAGGTATAATATGAAGAACCTCATGCAACTAGGTATCATGATGCTAAGAAACAAAAAGAAGTGCTCTAAAATAATATAACTTTGGTTTAGGAATTACAAGGGGAAATTCAATTTCTTAAGGACCATGATGCCACCCAACATTTTGATATGCATAAGGCCACTAAACATCAAATACGGTGTGAGATGACTTCCAAGAGCTTTGAAAGCACTTGTTGGAAGAATATATTATCCCACAATTAAGTAATTGGATTAAACATCAGATTCAAAGGTGAATTGAAGATAGTTGATTAAACCATACTTGATAACAAGATACTCTTATTCCTCCTAGCTCTCAAGAGGATAAGAAAATATTGGTGAATGTTTCCATTGATGGATGGGTGATTAGAGATATTTTAGTTGACATTGGCACTAAGGTTAATGTCCTCATAAAGGATGTATGGAAAAAAATGGTTGGCTTGGCTTTAAAACCATCACCTCATGTATTATTTATGGCTAATAAGACCTGTACTCTATTGATTGGAATTCTTTAAAAAATCAACTATAGATATCCTCAGGATGTCTTTCAAGGCCAACTTTAAAGTTCTATAATTGGCTAAGGCTAATTACTTTACAACCCTATTGGGTCATCCAGCTTGTTGTTATGCTAAAAATGTTGATTTAAGTTTCAAGTAGAAATATATTGACTTTGAAAATAATGATCAATGTATTGTCATCCCATTAAACCAAGCACATGGGCCCCTGTATGTTGAACCTATTAGTGTAGATGAGGATATTAATCACATTTACAACATCATAGATCAAGGTAGTGAGCATCATGATCTTACTCTTGATGACTTCCTCTAATAAATGGAAATTTATTCCATCTCTAATAATACAAGTAATTCTTGTGATTATTAAGCATAAGGTGACTATGACCTTACTGGGAGAGTGTGTGGTGCCATTAGAAGTTGTGAAGACATTTTTCACCAGTACTACAAGTGACATAGGCTTGTTAATCTTGTCACTAGACAAGTCATACAAGGACCAATTATGAATACACTAATCAAAATGATTGTTGAAGCTTTATGGTTTCATGGGGAAATGGAAGTCCATGACTTTATCTAGTGACTGGAGGTCTTATACAACTTTGATCCTGATCCTGTCCACTCATTGGTTCACCTTATTAATGGAATAGTAGTGAGGTGGTGGCTAACTCATCATGAGTATTTCCTTCATTGGGACCAAGTACATTCGACCTTACATCATTAGTTCCATAATGATAACCACATATAAGGCACAATCATTTATAATGGATTTTAAGCACTAGAACCTTGTGAGGTAATGTGTGGTTGGTTGATGAATCTTTCTTACCAGAATATCTATCAATTTATGCATTTTATGGTACCTTACGTACCTAAGCCATAGCATGGTATGTGCATGAAGAGTGCCATCTAAGTACCCATTTCTAGCATTTATTAAAAAATAACATGGTCTTGATGTTATTTTACTCATCTCCAAGGATGGATTTACACCTCACACTGCAATCAATGCTTCAAGCAGTTATTGGTGACCCCAAACCCATCAAAGATTAGATATGAAACATAAATGGTGTGTTACAAGAAGGATTGGTCATTTTCAATGACCCAATTGAGCAATCTTCCTTTGCATCATAACCTATCATCAACCATACACAACATGAATAAATTTAGAAAGGAAAGCAAAAACTTGTGTTCCATGTTGATGAAGGAGAAGGGTTTGAACCCCCTGACCCATTGACCAATCATTTAGGAGTAGTTACTTTTGACATAGTTCCTAATACACACCACCCATAATTATAACTAATTAAAACCATATAATGAAACATTTGCATGGAGGATGCACCAAATATGGCTACTATGGGTAATTATTGGTTTAATCTTGAGATTTCCAAAGTGTTCAATATGTTGAAAGAATCTCAAGATGTATTTCCTAGGAATTATAGTGAGATGAAGTATGTTTACTCATCCTTAGGTAAAATTCATATCAAACTAACTGAATGTGCTTTCCCAGTCAGGAAATAGCCCTATTAAATGAATCCAAATTTGTGTGCATGGGTTAAAGAATAAATTGATAGTATGTTACGTACAAGATTTATTACTCCTATCAATGAGTCTGAGTTTTTTAGCCCCATGGTGATAATAATAAAAAAATATGGGTGCATTATAATTTGTGTAGACTATCAAATACTTAATGCATCTTGTGTTACTGATCATTCCCTATTAGAGGTATAATCACTGAGAGGGGAGTGAATTAGTGATACTAGATAATCCAAATTCAATTTCAATTCTTTCAAACTCTTAATAAATTATGAAAATCATTTCATGAATCATATATATCATTCATAGCAATGAACAAGAGATAGAATGCAAGATATGACACATAACACATGACATATGTGGGAAATAGTCTTGGGGGAGAAAACCCATTGGAACCTATAATTAAACAATTATCTTATAAAAACATGAACTAATTTAGACTAGATACAATTGATCAAGGAACTAACATCCCTTATCTAGTGACACTACAATCCCACAAGGTGCTACAACACCTATCTAGATGAGCAATCACAACAACTAGACTTTTAGCAAGCTTCACCTTGTAAGGAGGCTACACCTCCCTAGATGTTAAGCAGCCACAAAAACACCTATGAACACAACATCTCATAAACATTTATTTCCTACCAATATGATGGAGATATAAATTATATCAACTCTCTAAAACTTTACACAATCAAATCATCCAAAACATCCTTTTGGATCACCCTAGACCTCTGTGTTCATCCTCAACATGCAAGGGTACTATTCTAACCTCAAAAACATGACCCATAGGTCATACACATAGTCCTCAATATAATATTATCATCAACTAATCCACTAGGCACACTAGCTCCCATCTCTTCTTCACTTTAATGCTCACTCCTCTCACACAAGCCTCTCACTCGTCTAAAAACCATCACATTTGGTTTCACTATTTATAGAGCCATCATTATCTTGGTTGGAAAATAATCACACCTTAACCTTTAAGGCATTTATCACATCAAGATACATCTCAATAACATCCACATATGTCAGCCATAGCATCCATGGGTCACCCTTAAGCAGCTACACCTTTCAATTAGGCCCTTGTAGTGCTTATACGTCTCATGGAAACCTATTCACCCATTTAGAACTTAATTAATAACAACAAGAACATATGACCAATTTAAAATACAAAGGTACACTCCTTATGTCCCCTTCGACATCCTCAAATTATTATAGTCATCTCTACTCACCTCTACATATGTTCAATCTACTCACACAATAGCCTTATACATAGGAAAACTATGAATGAACACATAGACAACTTATTAGCCTTTGTTCATATAGAATATCAATTATTCAAACCTATAAATACCATAAAACTCATCCAAAAGGAGTCCACAATACTTTCCAATATCTATGACATCATAAAACATCTAAACATCATCAAAAAAAGCACAAATATTCTTCTCGAGTTACTTGCAGAACACAATCAAACACATAGTCAAATTTGAACCTTCATATCTTTATCTATACACACTTTCAGAGCTTAAAATATATATTTATATATTTTCCATGGATTCCTATATAAATTTTATTTTTATAGTACCTTTGAATTCATAATGGATAAAAATTTATGGACAAAATATAGAGCACAAGTTTTTCCCTTTGCAAAAATCAAATATTCAAAACACAACAGTCACAGTTAAACTTTGAACACCTTGTCCTCATCTCATGTCCTTGCATCTTAGATTAAACACACACCATAAAACTTATTTAAACTTTAACTCATAGTGTACCACTTACCAAATGTTAAAATTCTAATAGTTGACCTTATCTCATGCAATCTTGTAATCTTGACCACATAGACACCGTCGATCTCCTCTACGTAGCTCAGTCTTTATCTATGTTTAAACATTGGACACCTTGAAATCATCTCACTCAATATGTACTATTGATATGTATATGTATGAACACCTACAATCTATTGGATCTCCATTTGGTCCTGATCTTTACTTTATGTAAAAATGACTAAGTATGGGAACCATTTCAATTTTCCTGGAAGGCCAACTTTGCATAGTCATATCTTTCACCTCACTCACTCACATGTTCTCAAATTTGAACCATATAAACTAGGAAAAATATTGAACAAACCCATATGGCCATTTACTCCTAAAATGTCCATATGTGTAATATATGCCATCACCAAACTAATTACTTGGCTTTTTCTTATACTTAGAAAAATAACGTATTTGGATGTCATCGATCTTCTATGCGATGAAATGCAAATCATTAGATCTACCTTTGTAAATTGACTAAGTGTTGAAACATAGTACACTTATATTTGAGGGACCAACTTTTCACCCACATATTTTTTATTTCACTAAATCACATGATCTAAAATTTGGACCATATTCCCTCCTCACATAAGAAAATCCATGAAGGGAAAATTTGAGGAATATAAAAAGTCACCAAGATAAAGACAAAATAGGAAAGGATGCATTTTCTTATGAAGGGACACCATGTGACTTTTCAAATGCAATGATACGAAGGGTCATGAAAGTTTGGTGCCATTTTCCATGAGGATTGAAGGGTCACAAAGGGTGAATGCCAAATGTCATTTGGAAAGCTATAAATAAAGGCTTGAGAATCCATTTGTTAAATGCAAGAGAGTGAATGGTTTTTATTTATTTTATAGGAGATAAAAATAAGATATATTTTAGAGTTTTATCATTTGTTGAGTAAGCAACATTGAGAGATAGTTGTGTTTTATACACGAGAGGGGTTAGTGCTCCTATGGGTTGGTGCTCAAAAATAGCTTTTGTGTTTGTGCTTGGCAAAGGGGTTGGTGCTCCTAAAATTTGGTGCTTGAAAACTTTATAATTTGATTTGGTGCTCATTCATATACTTGAGATTATTGTCTATGGTTTTTCTCACTTTGGGTTTCCATGTAAAAATTTGGTCTCTCTCTCTCTCTCTCTCTCTCTCTCTCTCTCTCTCTCTCTCTCTCTCTCTCTCTCTCTCTCTCTCTCTCCTCTCTCCTCTCTCTCTCTCTCTCTCTCTCTCTCTCTCTTATGTGGTGCATATTATTGTTTCAATTTTATTGAATATCTTAAATGTGTGATTAAGTGGTTAACTAAAAGAATAAAATTAATTAAAAGATATATAATATACTAATTCACCCCCCACCTCTCAGTATATTTCATGCTTAACAATCGGTATCAGAGCAGGTTCTTTTTTTTTAAAGTATATTTCATGCTTGAAACTAGATCGAGAAAAGCATGATGATGGATCACATGAAGGTTTTTATACAAATAAGGCACCTTTTTTTATGGGACAAATTATGCTTTTGGAGCATAAGGTTGAGGACTTATTTGATGGCCCATAGATTCAACATTTAGCAAGCAGTGGAGGATGAATATGAAGAGCCACAGACACTTATAACTAATTAGGTAGAAAAGAAGGCAAGTGAAAATAATGCTAAAGCTTTAAATGCTATTTTATGTGGTTTATGTGAATCAAAATTTGTTAAAGTTATGAAATGTAAATCTTCTCATGAAACTTGGGTAAAACTTGAGAATATTTACAAATTTGATGAAAGGTTCAGCAAGCAAAGCTTTAAATTTTTAGAAGATAGTTTGAGAGTTTGAAGATGGAAGAGGAAGGAAATATAGAAAGTTATCTTTTGTGGGTTGATAAAATAGTTAATCAAATTCAAGGTCTTAGAGAAAAGTTAGAAGAATTAATTGTTGTACAAAAAATTTTGAGATTTCTAACATTAAGATATGATGCAAAAGTTTTAGCAATTGAAGAGATGAAGAATTTAGCCAAGATAAAGATGGATGAGCTACATGGTATTCTTACAGCATATGAGATGTAGACCAAATAAGATAAACCCTCAAAGAGAGAAGTTGCTTTCAAGACATCAAATAAAGAGGAGGCTAAGATTTAAGAATCAAGTGACAGTTCTAGCGATGATAAAGATGACAATGGAGCTCTATTCATTTATAAGCGGAAAAAGGGCACAAGTAAATATCAGCGAAAATTACCTTTTAAATATTTTAATTATGAAAAGATTGGGAATTTTGGAGCTAAGAGCCTAGATAAAGGTAATGGTGACAATGAATAAGTAAAGTCTACATACAAGAATAATTTCAAAGGAAAATTCAAGAAGGGATTCAAGAAGAAGAGTTTATATTCTAAAGATCCTAGCTCAGTCAAAGATAGTGGAGTCAGTGATTCAAAAGAAGAAGATATTCTATTCATGGTCATAAATGAAGATGCCTCTGTAAGCAAAATTATAGATGATCAAGAAGAAGAATAGGATGAAGCCAAAGTAAATTTGGAAGGAGAACTCATTTGTGTCTTAGAAGAGTTAAAAGCTCTTGAGAAGAAGAATCAAATATAAAAGCTTCAGATCGAGAAAAATGAAAAAGAGTCAAAGGAAATAATTGAAGATATATAAGCACACTTTGAAAAATCTAAGAAGAATGAAAAATATATAACGATAGAGTTTCAAAAAGTAAGTGAAGAATGTGAAAGGTATGTTATTGAAATTGCTTTTTTAAAAGCAAATCTTGAAAAAACAAATAAAGCAATCAATGATAGAGTAGACAATGATTCAAAATTTGAAAATAGCATTAATATGTTGAATAAGATATTAGAAACTCAAAAATCAATGTCAAATAAGATAGGTATTAGATTTGAAAAAGAGAAAGGGGAGGACATTACTTTCATAGATAAGGTTAATGTAGAAAAAGGAAAGAGCTATGCTGAAGCTCTTACAAAAGAGGAAATAAAAAAGGAAGAAGTTAAGAATATAGAGGACATCTCAAACAAAGAAGGTTGAAAGGAACAGAGCGACAAAAGGCAATCAAGTCAGAGATACATAAACAAGTCCTATTTTTATGGTTACTATTTTTATTGTAATGGATATGGTCATAAGAAAATAGAATGTCAAAAAAGGGATAAAAATTTTAGAAATAAGAAAGAAACTCATGCAGAGTCAAGTAGAAGCTACAACTCTTTTGTTCCTCTATTAGGTTTTAATGAAGAGGCCATAATATGTTACAAGTGTAATAACTTCAAACACATAGCTTGGTACTATATAAGTGAGTTTGAGTCAGTCAAAAAAGACCAGAGTTTCAAGGCTCCATTCATCAAGAAAAAAATTTAGACAGGTTCATGGTAGAAGAAACAACTTGAAAAATATATGTTGGTACAAATATCTTTGCATGCAAGAAATGAAAAAAATCCATGGTTCATTGACAGTGGATGTTCAAGGCACATGACAAGACATAAGAGTAAGTTCATAACCTTGAAGAAGATCAATGGTGGCATAATTAAATTTGGAGATAATACTATCACCAAAAATTTTAGATAAGGTACACTAAGTTTAGATAATGGTAGAACTAAAACTAAAATTATTTTGTACCTAGAAGGTCTTAAGCATAATCTTTTGAGTGTAAGTCAAATGTGTGATTAGGGGCACACACTAAAGTTTTATGCAGAATGTTGTGAAATTAGAATAAATTATTTAGATGTGTTAGTTGCATATGCTTAGAGAACAGGCAATAATTTGTATATGTTATCAAATATCAAAGGTCAAAGATGTTGTTTGAGTTAGATTGAAGAAAGTTGGCTATGGCACAAGAGAATGGGACACATAAATTTTGGAAATATTGTCAACATTAGCAAGAAGCAAGCAGTCAAAATATTCTAAAGATTATAAATCCATCTGACATGCTTTGTGAACCTTGTCAGCATGGGAAGTAGGCCAAAAGGTGGTTCAAAACAAAAGAGTACTCAACCACTCAAATGTTAGAGCTTGTTCACACTAATTTGTGTGGACCTATGATAACTCAAATTACTCAAGGTGAGAAACATTTCATGTTGCTTATTATGATTTTTCACGTATAACTTGGGTAATATTTTTAAAGAAAAAATCAGAAGCTTTCAGACATTTCAAAGCATTAGTTAAAAATAAAACCAGTTTGAAGATCAAGTGCCTAAGATCAAATCGAGGAGGAAAATTCATGCCAGATCAATTTACTAATTTTTGTGAAGATCATAGAATAAAGAGACATTATTTAGTAGCCACAACTCCACAATAAAATAGAGTAATTGAACAAAGAAATAGGATAGTTTAGGAGATGGCAAGGACAATGCTAAATGAATCCAAGATACCAAATAAATATTAGACAGAGGTAGTTTATATAGTAGTGTATATTTAAAATAGATTATTATTGAGAGTCAACAGTGACAAGACTCCTTATGAGTTACAGAAAGATAAACCAGCAACAGTTGATTATTTCAAAGTTTTTGGTAGCAGATGCTTCATAAAGAGAGTTGATGAAAAACTAGGTAAGTTTGAATCTAGAGTAGATGAAGGTATATTTATTGGTTATTCTTGAAAAAGTAAAGATTGTAAATATTATAACAAAAGAACTAAGAAAATAGTTGAAAGTGCAAGTTTTAGGATAGAAGGAGCACAAAGAATCAGTGATCTAATAGACATTTTTGAAATCATTGAAGAGGAAGATTTTGAAGAATCATATGCAGATGAGAAGGAGAAAAAGGACACTTAAACCCCATCCAAATATGTCTAGAGAAATTATAATGAAAGTGACATCATCCGAGATATAAATAAAGGAATTCACACCAGAAGAATGATGGTAAGTGAATTTGAGCAAGTTAATTTCTCTTTGTTATCCAAAATTCAGCCTAGAAATGTTTTAGAAGCTAGACATGATAGGCATTGGGTTAAGGCAATGGATGAATAATTAAAATAGATAGAAAAGAATGATACTTGGGAATTAGTGCCTAGATAAAAAGATCACAATGTGATAGGAACAAAATAGGTTTACAAAAATAATTTGAATGAAAATGGAGAAGTGACCAGGAATAAAGCAAGATTAGTATGTAAAAGATATGCTCAAATTGAGGGGATAGATTTTGAAAAAACTTTTGCACCAATGGCAAGGCTAGAAGCTATTAGAATAATTCTTGCATATGTAGTGTTTAAAATTTTCAAATTGTTTCAGATGCATGTCAAATCCACCTTCCTAAATGGGAATCTAGAAGAAGAGGTCTACACTGAGCAGCATGAGAGATTTATTCTCTCAAATATTAGTAGCCATGTATGTAGATTGAAGAAAACATTGTATAAATTGAAACAAGCTCCCAGAGCTTGGTATGTAAGACTTGATAAGTACTTATAGGATCAAAGTTTCAAGAGAGGATTTGTTAACAATAATCTCTACATCAAAATAGAAGGTGAGCATCAATTAATTGTTATGGTATATGTTGATGACATCATTTTTAGAGGAAACATTGAAAAGATGACAAGAATTTTTTGATAATATGTAAAAAGAATTTGAGATGTCTATGCTTGGAAAATTGCCATTTTTCTTAGGGTTTCAAATATTTCAATCAAATAAAGGAATTTCATATCTTAAAGTAAATATACCAAGGAGATGTTGAAGAAATTTGGTTTTGAGGATTGTGCATTAGTTGGCACACCAATGAATATAGAAAATAAGGTGAGCAAGGATGAAAATTCACATATTGAAAATCAATTTTTGTATAGATCTATGATTGGTAGTCTTTTATATTTGATATCATTAAGGCCAAACATCATGAATATAGTAGGTATTTTTGCAAGATATTAGTCAGCTCCAAAAGATAGTCATGTTTAGTTGCTGAAGAGAATATATAGATATATCAAGGGGACATTGGATTATGGATTATGGTATCTGACATGAAAAGATTTCACTTTTATTACTTATACAGGTTCATATTGGGCTAGTTTTTTGGATGATAGAAAGAGTACAAGTGGAGGATCTTTCTTTCTTGATGATAGCTTAGTATCATGGCTAAGTAAAAAGTAGAAATTAGTATCATTTTCTATAGCTGAAGTAGAATATATTGCAATGGTATTGTGTTGTACTCAAGTGCTTTGGAAGAAGCAAACTTTTGAAGATATCAAGATAAAATATGATGAACCTATTTCTATTTATTTGTGACAACACAAGTGCTATTAATATTTTAAATAATCTAGTGATGCATTCAAGAACAAAATATATTCCCATCAGATATCACCTCTTAAGAGATCAGGTTGCAGATCAATAGGTTAAGATGGAATGTATCAGTACTATAGAGTAGATTTTAGATATTTTCATAAAGGCACTACCAAAAGACACATTTGAGTATCTACGAGAGAAGTTGGGAGTAATTTCTTCTACTTCCTACCATTGAGGATTAGCATCAGTTGTGGGGGGGCTAAGTGTTAGCTCCAAAATAGGCCCTTTGCCATTGATGTCAAAGAGGGAGAAGAATAAAAATAAGTATAGGTACAAGTGAAAAAATAGGTGAAAAATAGGTACAAGGAATAAGGTATAAGTTGTTACAATAAGGGGGAGTTACTGTATGTTTTTTAGATGGTAGTATGTGCAGGTTTAAAGATGTGGCAGTTTCAGTTTGAGGTTCCATCAATGACAAAGGGGGAGATTTTTGGAAATATTGTCATTGATGTCAAAGGTCTAGCATTGTTGATAAATACCCCATTACATTTAATGATGTTTTTAATATTCATATCTTGGCTAATGTGTGTTAATATTTATTTAATAGTAATCAATATATTTTTGGTTTCATATAAGTTAAAAGAGGGCCCATGGAGAAGTCAAAGAGTCATGGGGTAAAGATAAAAGGGGAATGGGATGTATTTTCTCATGAATAATCATCTTGAGGAATTCCAAAATTCACCATGTGAAGAAAAAATAGGGTATGGTGCATTTTTCCATGAAGGAACACTTTGAGGAATACGAAAAGTCACCAAGATAAAGACAAAAGAGGAAAGGATGCATTTGCTTATGAAGGGTCACCATGTGACTTTTCAAATGCAAGGATATGAAGGATCATGCAAGTTTGGTGCCATTTTCCATGAGTATTGAATGGTCACAAAGGGTGAATGCCAAAGGTCATTTGGAAAGATATAAATAAAGGCTTGAGAAGCTATTTGTTATATGCAAGAGAGTGCATGGTTTGTATTTATTTTAGAGGAGAGAAAAATAGGAGACATTATAGAGTTATATAATTTTTTGAGTAAGCAACATTGATAGATAATTATGTTTTATACACAAGAGGGGTTGGTTCTCTTATGGGTTGGTGCTCACAAATCTTTTCAAGGGGTTGGTGCTCCTATGGGTTGGTACTCACAAATAGTTTTTGTGTTGGTGCTTGGAAAAGGGGTTGGTGATCCTATAATTTGGTGCTTAAAAAAATTTTAATTTGAGTTGGTGTTCATTTATATACTTGAGATTGTTCTCCTTAGTTTTTCCCACTTTGGGTTTCCACATAAAAATACTCTCTCTCTCTCTCTCTCTCTCTCTCTCTCTCTCTCTCTCTCTCTCTCTCTCTCTCTCTCTCTCTCTCTCTCTCTCTCTCTCTCTCTCTCTCTCTCTCTCTCTCATGTGGTGCATATTATTATTTTAGTTTTATTGCATATCTTGAATGTGTGACTAAGTGTTTAAAGAAAATAGATCATATTAATAAAATGATATATAATATACTGATTCACCTCCCCCTCTCAGTATATTTCATGCTTAACACTCTACAACATACTTTCTACACAAACCTACTAGCTAATTAGGCCTCCATCTTGATAAAAACATGAATAATTTAAAAACCACAAACCTTCAGATCTCTATGAAACTTTATTTGACAACCCATTTTGCCTATTCAACCTATTAATAAGCCTTAGACTTCAAATCATAAGGCAAATTACTTTTCTAGCATAGCTCAAAACCTTAGAATCTCAAAACAAATAGAGTCAACAAACCTCCTTTTGGTCAATGTCTATCTCTAAAACTTCATACACACCTGGAGAAAACCATCACACACTTTTTTATCAAGATTTGAGCTTCTATACCTTTTATAACCTTAACTTCCTATACTATGGCTTTTGACTGACAATAAGATAGATAAACTTGAGAGCACACAAAAACCTCCAAAAAGCACAAATAGGATCATGAAGACATAGAACCACCTGGAACATATCACAAAGAAGTGTACAGACATTTTTCAGCACCAAAATCTTCTTGACATTACATTAATCTCATTAATCCATTTGAAAACACTAATTCTGACCCTGTATTATAGCTCCTTCACAAATCTTTAAAATAAGCTCATGAACTTGTTGCTCCCCCTTAACCAATGACCTTATTTGATTGGCATTATGATATTGAGCACACAAACTTACTTATCCATAATAAATATGTCTCCTAATAAGCATACGCAAAGACACCCTACTTCATAATGTCTTATAACAATGTGAAACTAGGAATTGCCCATAACACATCATATTCTTTCTCCTCCTTGGTCATCTAATACTTATAGTTCTTTTTCTTCTTCTTCTTAGGCTGAAAAGAAGCAACATGATCATCCAATACAATATTCTCCTTTTCTTATAGGATTGAATTTACAATACATGGAGATAAGATAGATTCATGACATTCCTTTTCATCTAAAGAATCCACCTTGCAGTTAGGAACCTCATCACTAGGTACTAACAATTGATGCTCTTTATATGATACATGCTCAGTAATGGTAGGATGTTCACTTGGATCCATACACATCTTATAACTATCCTCAACTAGTACCTTGGTCTTCTTATTGAACTTGGTCTCTCCATTCACAATATGAGTAGATAATGAGATCCCTTGGCACTCTTCAACTTTTGAAGCATTCTCCACCATAGCAAACAGATTAATTGGACCTATAGACTCATCATGACTCATGCTTACCACCTTTGGTTTCCATGAGTTAACTTGTCTTCTTCCTTGTATTATGGGATCCTAATTTAACTTATTTTGACTTAATGGCCTTTTCTTTTAGAACCTAGCAATGTGGCCAATCTTCTCACAGTTTTAGCAAACAATACTCCTTGATGGAAACACAGTTTGTCTTACCTTGTTTGGATAGAAATTTGAAAGGTGTCCTATGTCATGACAAATGAAATAACCTCCTCCTTTTGAAGAGGACTCACCTTGTCTAAACCTATGTGGATAATGGTTTGTAAAGTGTCCCACATCAACATAGTTGAAGTACTTAACTTTATTCACACCTTTTGACTGATGACCGCCATCATAGTTCCATGCAAATTCATTTCTAATAGGTCCTTTGCATTCTATGGATTTATGCCCAAATTGATTAAATGTGTAATAGTAACCATTGAAATTATTGTTTTGTGGAACCTATTTCTAAATTATAATATATTTTTAAATACTATACATTTTTAATGTACTGTACAATCTATATGTAAATTTTTTGGACCCCTTTTAATGGTAAACCATTTTGGGTTGATTTTGCCCATGTTTTTGGTACCTATTATTTTTTAATACCACTTTGTTGATGTATTATGTATTTTTGGATATTTCATAGGTAATACATCATGAGAACTAGGGTTTGATAAGGAATAACAAAGTGTGTGAATTCAGGTGTGAATTTGGGAGGGTTTGTTGAGCATAGATCCAAACAATATTTGTGCATTGTAATTGTGAGAAGATTGATTTGAGAGTGGTTTATACTCTCATGGCTTGTAATAAAATATGAGAAAGTGTTTCTTAGTGGAATTATCCCACATTGGATGAACCATGTTAAATCTGATCTTCTTATTTTGCATGTTTATTTTTTATTCTTTCTGCATCTCTATTTATATCTATTATTATTATGATTCTATGAAATTGTTCTACATCAATTTTTGGTTTTATTCCTAACAACTGGTATCATAGCTTTAGGTTGTATTTTTTGAAGTATTGAATCACAAGGAGGTTTATTAGTTCAAATGGGAGCTATGGATGATGTTCACATATCAAAGGTTAAAAATTTCAATGGATAGAACTTTGGTTTATGGAAGATGCACATGGAGGATTACCTCTATCAGAAAGACCTCCATGCTCTACTAGGAGGAAAAGTAAAACAACCAGTGAGTATGATAGATGAGGCTTGGGAATTATTTGATAGAAAATCACTTGGGGCCATTAGGTTATGCCTTGCATCTTTGGTTGCATTCAATATATCATAGGAGAAGACCACAGAAGGTATCATGAATGCATTAGGGAAGTTATATGAGAAACCTTCTGCTCTAATAAAATATTTTTAATGAAAAAGTTATTTAATATGAATATGTCTGAAAATGGTTCAGTTGCTAATCATCTAAATGAATTCAATATGATTGTAAGTATGTTGAATTCTATAAAAATATATTTTGATGATGAAGTTGGGGCTTTTATTATTTTATGTTCCTTACTAGAGAGTTGGAATACCTTGGTAATGATTGTGAGTAACTCGGTCTCTAATAATTCCAATTTGAAGTTTGAGGATGTCATAGGAGTAATCCTTAGTGAGGAAATGTGATGAAAAATCTCTAGGGAAACTTCTAATTCAAGTGATGCTTTGGTAGTGGAGAGTAAAAGGGAGAAAATTTTAGAGGAAAAGAAAAGTATGAAAAGTCAAATGGTCCTAGAAGGTCAAAATCATGGGCCAAGATGGTATGTTGGCATTGTGAAAAGACTACGCATGCAAAGAAGGATTGTTAGTCTCTTCAAAACAAGAATAAAAATTAGGAAGAAACCAAGGAGGTGAATGTGGAAATAGGTAATGTTTGTCAAGATACATTAATTCTCTCTGTTGACAATATTGTTGAGTCTTGGGTTTTATATTCAAGGGCTTATTTTCATGCTACACCATATAGGCATTATTTCATTGATTATGTTCAAGGGGATTTTGGACATGTTTATCTTGGTGATGATGAGCCTTGTAGCATAGTAGGAAAAGGAAGTGTTCAGATCAAGATGCATAATAGGAACACTTGGCTACTAAAGGATGTCAGGCATGTGCCTAAGTTGAGATGGAATTTGGTATCCATAAGACAACTAGGAAGTGAAGGTTATATGGTGACATTTATAGTAGATTCTTGTAAGGTGACCAAGGGTACTCTTGTGGTAGCAATAGGGAAGAATGTTGGTACCTTGTATTTGTCAAGTAGTGATGGTTATTGTAATTTAGTTGTTTTAGATGTAGATGTGACTTTTTGGCATAATAAGCTCGGTCACATGAGCCAAAAGGGTATGCAAATTTTGAAGGATAGACTAGTTACCCAAATTAAAAGGATCTAATTTAGATTTTTGTGAAGACTGTGTGTATGTAAAATAGAAAAGGGTAAAGTTTCTCAAGGTTGGACCTATAAGGAAGGAGAATAAGTTAGAGTTAGTTCATTCAGATGTATGGGGGTCATTTTAGGTATATTCTATTAGTGGGTCATATTATTATGTTACTTTTATTAATGATGCAAGTATGAAAGTTTGGGTGTATGGAATTATGAAAAAAAATGATGTGTTTGATACATTTAAAAGATGGAAATTCTTGGTTAAGAATGAAATAGGTCTCAATTTAAAATGTCTCAGGTCAGATAATGGTGGGGAATATTATAGAAATGCATTTTTTATTACTATTCAAGGAATGGAATTCTTAGATAGAGGATGATTCCAAGAACTCCATAACATAATAGAGTTTTAGAAAGGATGAACAAGACTATCATGGAGCATGTTAGGAGCATGAGGTTGCATGTAGGTCTACCTTTTCAATTTTGGGAAAAAGTAGTAAACATGATAGTATATTTGATAAATAGATGTCTTTCATTTGCTTTGGATGAAGGCATACCTAAGGAAGCTTGGTCTAGTAAGAAGATTGATTAATCATTTCTTATAAATATTTGGATGTGAATCCTTCATTCATATTGATAAGGATGATAGGACTGAGTTAGAGGATAAGTTTGAAAAATGCACCTTTATTGGTTATGGTGAGGATGACTTTGGTTTCTAGATTTGGAGTCTTAAGGATAAAAAATATTTTGGTGTAGGGATGTTGTCTTTAATGAAAAAGTCGTGTATAAATAATAGTTGTAGAATCAGAAAGAGGATTATAGAAAAGAGTACACAATACTAGAGGACATTGCAAATGATAAATTTTTCAAGAAACTAGTTCAGGCACCTACTCCATAAGAACCCAAAACTCTTATGGTGAGAAGGTATTATAGGGTAAGAAGGGAACCTAAACATTTTTATTCATCTCTTAATTATTTATTACTCACTGACAATGGAGAGATAGAGTGCTTTGAAGAATTAATGCAATTAGATGTCAGGAAAAAGTGGGAGTAAGTTATGGATGAGGAGCATCAGTCTCTCAAGAAAAATTAGACTTGGAATTTGGTAACTCCACCTGAAGGTAAGAGATTATTGTAGAACAAGTGGGTGTATAGAGTTAAAGAAGATTATGGAGGCAAGAAAAGGTACAAGGCCTGGTTGGTGGTAAAGGGGTTTTCACAAAAGAATGGAATTGATTTTAATGAGATTTTTTCCTCAGTGGTAAAGATGACTTCTATTAGGATTGTTCTTGGGATAGTGGTAGTGGAATAATTTCACTTAGAGAATATAGATGTGAAGATTGTGTTCCTTCATGGTGATTTGGAGGAGGACTTGTATATGGAGCATCCATAGGGATATGAGGTCACAAGAAAGAAGAAAATGATGTGCAAACTAAAGAAGAGCTTGCATGGCCTGAAACAAGCTCCATGATAGTGGTACAAGAAATTTTATAGTTTTATGATAGACCAAGGATACTCTAAGTGTCATTCAGACCATTTCCTATATATCAAAAAGTTTGATGATGGTGATTACATTATTTTATCTATATGTGGATGACATGTTAGTTTCAGGTAAGAACATGCAACAAATAAAGTTACTAAAGGAAAAACTTAGTAATTCCTTTACTATGAAGGATTTGGGAGAATAAAAACAAATCTTTGGTATGAGAATAACTTGGGATAAGAAGTAATGAAAGCTGAATTTATCCTTGGAAGAGAAAATCAAAAAGATCTTGGAGAGGTTTAGTATGCAGGATTTAAAAATGGTTAGAACTCCTTTGGCAGGTCATTTCAAGTTATCAAAGGAGTCATGTCGCAAGACAGAGGAGGAGAGAATCTAGATGTCACATGTATCATACTCATTAGTTTTTGGTAGCTTGATGTATGTCATGGTGTGTACTAGGCCAGATATTGCCCATGCAATGAGAGTAGTAAGTAGATACATTAGTGATTTAGGTAGAGAACATTGGAAGGTAGTGATGTGGATCCTTTAGTATTAAAGAGGGACCATGGGGATAGTTTTAATATATGGTGAATTGGAAACCTCTTTGTGTGGTTATGTATATTTGAACATGGTTAAAGATTTAGACAGTAGGAGGAGTACAACAAGATATGTATTTATTGTAGGTGACACAGTGGTGAGCTAGATTTCATGACTATAGAAACTTGTGGCTTTATCAACCATAGAGGCTAAGTATGTTGATTCCATAAAGGAAACCAAATAAATGATTTGGTTATATCAATTTTTTGAAGAGTTGGGGCATAAGTAGGAGGAAGGGAAGCTATATAGTGATAGTCAAAGTGTTATACATCTAGCAAAGAACTTCACTTTCCACTCTAGGACAAATCATATATAGTTAAGGTACCATTTCATCAAGATAGCTATGGAAGAAGATAATTTGAAGCTAAAAAAGATTCATACCAGTTAGAATCTTGCAAACATGATGACCAAGGTGATCACAAGGGAGAAACTGAAGTTATGTTCAGTTTTGGTTGGCCTTCACAATTGATAGTGAAAGGTTGAGAACCCTGCTCAGAGGAATCAGTCTCCAAGTAGGAGATTGTTATTTTTTGTATCCTATTTCTAAATGATAATGTATTTTAAATATTGTACATTTTAAATGTATTGTACACTCTATATGTAAATTTTTGGACCCCTTTTAATGGGAAACTATTTTGGGTTGATTTTGCCCATGGTTTTGGTACCCTTTATTTTGTAATATTTCTTTGTTGATGTATTATGTATTGATGGAAGGTAATACATCATGATAACTAGGGTTTGAGAAGGAAGAATAGAGTGTGTGAATTCATGTGCAAATTCAAGAGGTTTTGTTGAGCACAGCTCCAAACAATATTTATGTATTGCAATTGTGAGAAGACTAATCTGAGAGTGGTTTATACTCTCATAGATTGTAATAAAATTTGAGCAAGTATTTCTTATTATATGTAGCCCACATTGGGTGAACCACATTAAATTTTTTATTCTTATTTTGCATGCTTTTTTTTTCTACATCTCTATTTATATCTATTATTATTATAATTCAGTGAAATTATTTTGCATCAATTTCTAGTTTTATTCCTAATAGAAACTTGCATACCTCATGGCATTTGGTTGTTTCATCTAATTTATCTTAATTCTACCAGCACCTTCATTCCTTGTCTGATGATTTGTCTTCAAATTATGATTTTCCTTGTTCACTTTAGTCATCATCTTGTTTTGAGTTACATTATTTTGTTATTCTTCATATCCAAGACTGGTTTTATCACTAGCATGATTTTGACCACTCAAAATATTGTCTAGATCACTTGAGCTCTTTTCAAATCTCATAAATGATTTCAAATTTCTAGATGTATTCTCTAACTCATATTTCAATGACTCATTTTCAATTGCATACCTTGAACATTCATCTTCTTGGGCTTTCAAGCTTGTAGATATAATTTTCAATTAACAACTGAGATGATTGACCATATCTTCATGCTTCTTGGTATCTTCATTCATTATTTCTTCATACATAATTAATTATTCCTCATAGTCCTTGAGTTGAGACTTCATATTATTATTAATCTTCTTCTCAATCTTTAGTTCTTCAAAAGCATTTGTTAATGTAGTCCACCTCATCTTCATCATCATCTAAATTAGTCTAAGTATACTCCTTTTGATGTGAACAAATTCCTTCCTCAGCCATGAAGAGGGAATCATATTCAATAGGAAAAACATCTTCATGATCATACTCTAAGTCACTATCTTCACTCTCATCTGATGAGCTACAATCTTCTTTGGTGTAGAGACTTTTCTTATTCTTGAAGGACTTTTTATTGTTATACTTTTTGAATCCTTTCTTCCTATATGTCTTCTTGTCTTCATTTTGGCCTTCACCATGCTCTTAATCATCATTATTATTATACTTATGAGGTAAATTATTATTTAAATATCCTACCTCTCCACAGTTGAAACATTTGAAGGGTAGTTTACCCTTATACTTTCTTGAGCCTATTTTCAATTTCCTAGTAATCAAAGCAATTAGTTCATTCTCATCAATTTTAGATATCTCATCCTCTTTAGGTTTCTTACCTTGGAACTTCTTCTTTGGCTTTATTTATGTCTTGAAATTTGCTTCTTTCTTTGATGGTATATCATCATTTACTCTCATCTCATCGGAAGTAAGGGTGCCATGCAATTCATCCATCTTCAACTAAGTAAGATCATGACTTTATTCTATAGTGGATACTTTTGGATCAAATTTGAGGGATAAAGACCTTAATACTTTTTAAACTATAGTATCCTCTTCAAGGTTCTCTCTAAGACCTCTGATGATGTTCACAATCTCATCAACTCTTTGTAGAGAGGATACCACAAGATCTTCTTCCTTCATCCTAAGACTTTCAAATTGCCTTTTGTGAGTCTACAACTTAACAAGCTTGACCTTTGAATATCCTTCATAAATGATATGCATTTTTTCCCATATCTATTTATCAAATTTACAATGTATTAACTTCATGAACTCAGTCTTTATAAGACCACAAGTGATGGCATTCATTGCCTTAGAATTATTCTCAAACAGCTTTTTGTCTACAACACTAGATGGAGTAGTAGGAGAAACATAACCATCCACAATAAATTGCCATACATCAAACCATAGGGACATAATGTATGTTCTCATCCTTACACTCCAAAAAGAATAATTGGATCATTGAACACTGGTGCTTGATTAGTATAGAAACCTCCTTGCATGTTATGACTACCCATATTGTACCTTGGATCACCTTCAAGTTATTAAGGTTTTACCAAAGGACCTGCTCTTATACCAATTATTAGAGGTACAATCACTAAGAGGGGGAATGAATCAGTGAGCCCAGATGATCCAACTTAAATTTTAATCCTTTCAAACTCTTAATTAATTACCACAAGAATTCCATGAATCATACATATCATTCATACAAATGAACAAGAAATACAATGCAAGATCAAGCATATAACACATGACATATGTGGGAAACCCTCTTGGGGGAGAAAAAACACTGAAACCTATAATTGGAATACTATCTTATAAAAATAAGAGTAATTTAGACTAGCTACAACTAATCAAGGAACGACCATCCCTTATTTAGTGAGATTATAATCCCACAAGGTGTTACAACACCTATCTAGCTGAGTAACCACAACAAGTAGACTTTTAACAAGCTTCACCTTGCAAGGAGGCTATAACTCCCTAGATGTTAAGCAAACACAACAACACCTATGAACATAAAATCTCCTAAATACTGATTATCTACTAATCTGATGGAGATACAAAGTATATTATCTCTCTTCAACTTTGCATAATCAAAGCATCCAAAACATCCTTTTGGATCACCCTAGACCTCAATACTCATCCTCAACCTACAAAGGCACCATTTTGACATCAAAAACATGACCCATAGGTCATACACATATTCCTCAATCTACTCTACTCATCAACTCATCAATTGGGCATAGTACCTCTCCTCTCTTCTTCACTTTAATGCTCACTCCTTTCACACAAGCCTCTCATTCATCTAAAAACCATCACATTTGGTTTCATTATTTATAGAGCATTCATAAACATCATTATCTTGGTCATCCAATATGCATGCCTTAACCTTTAAGTAATGTATCACATCAAGACACATCTCAATACCATCCACATAGGAAAGCCATATCATCCATGGGTTACCTTTAAGTAGCTACACCTTTCAATTAGGCCCTTGTAGCCCTTATAGGTCGCATGGAGACCTATTCACCCATTAAAAACTTCATCAATAAAAACTAGAACATAGGACCACTTTCAAATACATGTGTCCACTCCTTATGTCCCCTTTGACATGCTCAAATGATTACAATCATCTCTACTCACCTTTGTGTATGCTTAATCTACTCACATAGTAGCCTTGTACACAAGAACACAATGAATGAACACATAGACAACTTATTAGCCTTTTTTCATATAGAATATTAATTATTAAAACCTCTAAATACCATAAAAATCATCCATAAAGAGTCCACAATACTTTTCAATAGCTAGGACATCATAAAACATCAAAACATCATCAAAATAAACACAATTATTCTTCTTGGGTTACTTGCAAAACACAATCAAACACATAGTCAACTTTGAACCTTTATATCTTTATTTTTACACACTTTCAGATCTTCAAATTTATATTTATAGATGATCTTTGGATTCCTCTAAAACTTTTATTTTTATAGTACCTTTGAACTCATCATGGATCAAAAGTTATGGACAAAATATAGTGCACTAGTTTTCCCTTTGCAAAATTCAAATATTCAAAACACAACAATCACAGTTAAAATTCAAAAACCTTGTCCTCATCTCATGTCCTTGCATCTTAAATTAAACACACATCATCAATCTTCTTAAAACTCTAACTCATAGTGCACCATTTCCCAAATGTTAAACTTTGAATAGTTGACCTTATCTCATGCAATATAATAATCTTGACCACACACACATCATTAAGAACCTGTACGTAGCTAGGTCTTTATCTATGTTTAAACATTGGACACTTTGATATCATTTCACTCAATACACATCATTGATCTATATATGTACAAACACCCATGAACCATTGGATCTCTATTTGGTCTTGATCTTTACCTTATGCAAAAATGACTACGTATGGGAACCATTTCAATCTGCCTAGAAGGCCAACTTTGCACAGTCATATATTTTACCTCACTCACTTGCATGTTCTCAAATTTGAACCACATAAACTAGGAATAATATTGAACAAACACATATGACCATTTCTTCATAAAATGTCCATGCATATGATATATTCCATCACCAAACTACTTAGTTATTTCTTATACTTAGACAAATAATGTATTTGGGCTCAAATTCATTTCATGTCATCGATCTTTGATGTGATGAAATGCAAACTGTTAGATATGCCCTTGAAAATTGACTAAGTGTTGGAATTTAGCACACTTTTGTTTGAGGGACCAAATTTTCACCCCCATATCTTTTGCTACACTAAATCATATGATCTAAAATTTGGACCATATGATCTCCTCACATAGGAGAATCCATACATATATCAATTAGCTCTTGGAACCCTCACATGTGTGAGATATGATAACATAAAAATTCATCCTCAAATTTTTCTACTAGAGACCCATTTATGCCTAGATGAACAAAATAAATAACAAGGTGAATTTTGCTCATGCACACAATCTCTCCAATCATCCTTAAACACTAATATAGCCCATTTCACATGCTCAATACTTTAGAATCATCCCTAATCATCTAAACCAATGCCAAAATTGAATATCAACCAAGCATACTAGGACAAACACATTGCACACTATGTCATTGTCACTTAGACTATCAAGACACTTCATCCACTCACCTGGACACCTCCATGACATAATTGATAACTCTACAAAATTCCCAACACCTTTCATCAGATAAATCCTTGAAGGTGTCACTGGGTGTGAAATTTACACCTTCACAGATGGGTTTTTTGGATACCATCAGGTCTAGATCATAGAGGAGGATAAACATAAGACTACATGTACCATTGAGTGGGGATATTTTGTATATACCATCATGTTGTTTGGGTTAAATAATTTACCTGATATGTTCTCAAGAATAGCTATTGAGGCCTTTAAATATGTCATTCATAAGTTTCTTTGAGTGTATTTGGATGATTGGATAGTATACATCTTGGTGAAAGACCATTGTTTTAATCTTAGGCTTATGCTTGAGCATTTTAGAATGTTTCAAATCTCTTTCAACTTGAAAATTTGTCTTTTTAATAATTCATTTAGCATTCTCCTTGGTCACATTATATGTTGATATGGAAAATGGTAGACCTTGCTAAGATTACCATCATCCTTTGTCTACCAGTACCAACTACCCAATAAGAGGTTGTGTCTTTCTTGGTCATACTAGGTATGATAGGAAATTTATTTGGGGTTATGAAAGGATTTTAGCACTATTATAGGATCTCTTGAAACATAATTAACATTTCATTTAGATCGGTTCATGCCAAGAAGCTTTTATAGACTTAAAAGACAAGCTCATCACTACACCAATTCTTTAGTTCCCTAAGTGCACTAAACCATTTCATATCCATGTTTATGCTTCTGGTATGGTCATCAATGTGATATTTTTGCATCTTGGAGAGGGTAATCTAGATCACCCTATTTACTTTTCTAGTATAAAGCTTATTGTGGCTGAAATGAACTATACCACCATAGAGTGTGAAGCACTCTCTATGGTTTATGCTCCACAAAAGTTCTAACAATATTTGTTGGTGACTATTTTTATGTTTTATAGAAACCATGAAGCATTGAAGTATCTGGTTAATGCACTCATTTTATATGGTCACATTTGCCACTATCTCATGTTATTCTAAGAATTCTAGTTTTCTATCATGGTCAAGCCTAGTAAGGCCAATTACAGTCCTGACCATCTCTCAATGATTCTAGGAACTAGTGTGTGCCATTGAATATGACTTGCTTGATGTATAATGGTTTCAAATTTAACATGTCCCTGAGGAATTATAAGACATAGGCATAGCCTTGTTAACTACTAGCACAATTCTAGATCATTTAAGTACACAGGCTAAGAGGTAAATAGTCATACGTGTTGCACCATTCTAGATCATCAAAGGAAACCTATTTAAGCCTAGTTGAGATGAATTCCTTTGACATTATGTCATGAAACATGAGTGCCTTGATGTCCTCTGTGAAGTATATGAAGGTATTTTTGGAGGACATTATGAAGGTGAGGTTACTATGCAGAAAGTTTTGTTAGTTGGTTTATGGTGGCCTACACTTTTCCAAGATGCAAAGTTGTATGCACATCAATATTATATTTTCTAGTGCATAGAGAAACCAAATCATTGAGATGTAATGCCATTACATTGTATTCTATCATAGGAACCATTTGAGAAATGGGCAATTGACTTTGTTGGCCCCATCAACCCAGCTAGATGGCATATTGGTTCATGTTATGTCATCATAACAACTGATTATCTCATATGTTGGGCTGAATTTGCATCAACATGGGATTTTACTATGTAAAATGTATCGTACTTCATTTGGGAACATATTATTACAATTTTTGTCTACCATTTTTACTAGTGATTGTGGTACACACTTCCTCAATGATACTATTAGATTATTTTTAGTTGAATTTATGATTACCCATTATAAGACCACACCATATCATCCCCAAGAAAAAATCACTATTGATGCATTCAATAAAATATTGGGCACAACCCTCACAAAAAAATTTAATATTGGATGCAGTAATTGGGATGATCATGTGTCTATAATCTATGGGCCTATTGGACAACTTACAAGTGCCTCAATAAAAGTACACCATTCAATCTTATGTTTAGTGTAGAATTATTTCTTATGATTGAATTCTTGGTTCCCTCTCTTCTCATTATGTGTGTTGTATAATTAGATGATGAACCATCATTGAAATCATGCTTAGATGCCTTTTTAAAATTGGATGAAGCTCATTTTCTTTGTCATTGGAGTTAAGATATGGAGAAATACAAATAGAAGGTGTGGCTTGATCGCCACCTCAAACATAAAACATTTACAAAAGGAATACAAGTCTTACTTTATGAATCCAAGTTTGTGCACCACTTCAAGAAGCTTTGTGTTTACTAGGAAGGACCCTTTATTGTTCATAATATTCATCCTACCATCACTTATCATTTGAAACAATTAGATGGAAAATTGTATCCTAGTTATTATAATGGTAGCTAGTTATAGTCATATTTTTCAACTTAATTTTTTCTTAATTGTACCAATAAGGCATATGTCATTAGTTTAAGATTTCTTATTTATAATAAAGCATTCCCTAAGTTGTGTGCCCCTTTTTATTTTATATTTTTTTTCAACTTAATACTTATGTTCTTGTGAAGGGCCACAAGCACAATTAGTATCAGGTAAGGGTTGTTACATGGAAATGTTGGGGAATGGTCCATAGGGATACGTGTAGATGTAAAGGTGTGAAATAAAATATTTAGAAGGATAAATACTATGCAGGATATGGTGCGTAACCATAATCTTGCTTAGGTAAGTAATGATTCCCTCCTATGGTGTCAATATTCTCTTGGTATATATATTCAAATGTTCCTATAGCTGTCATGCACTTTGATAAAAGCATGGGACAAGACATGTCATTAATACAAGGAGGTAATAGTAATGGCAAGTATGCCAACATCACATTGTGGCAATACCATTAATCATATTTAGTGTGTCGAGTGATGGTCTAAGAGGAGTAGTAAATACAATTTACCCCTAGAACCTATAAAAATACATTGGGTGGTTCATTTTACATTTTACCATTGCTAAGATTGTGATTTTATAGATCTAAAGAGTGAACAACCAAATTCAAGTGATTTTAAGATAAATGTAGAGTATCGATTCCTAATTTTTCATTGATCATTGAGAGTGTGATTTTACCTAATTGAACAACTAGATTTAGCTAAACTAAAAGAATGCATAGGAATTCTTAAATTATAAGTTATAGAGGTTAGCATCCACCATTAATGGGCATTGAAGAAGGAGAGATGAGGCCCCTACAACAATAAAAATGTATTCATAGAAGTCAAAGGAACAAGGCTGGCACACCAAACTAATAATAAATCCTAAGTACCCCCACCTCCACCCTTATTAATCGATGAGATGCAGTACCCAAAAATGGTGTTGTACATAAAGAATTAGGTATCAAATGTGCCCACTCACACTATCTTTTACTATAACCACATCTAACCTAGAAACAAGGTTGAGTTTCAAAATGATTATAGAGTTGAGCACCAAAACACTAAGAGTGAATTGGTCTACAATTTTAAAATCTTCAATGACTTAGAATCTATGGGACTCTTTTAGATTTTTAACCTCCCTTATTTTGAAAAACCTATAGAGGCAATCAAGTTTCCACTTTCATGTGTATATGAGGATTATATCTACTTTGTTGGGCAAAAGATGAAAATCATGGCTAAAAGAATCAGCAAGGTATCAGGGTTGTAGTGATCCAACACAGACCTTGAATTTGATTTAGAGGACTTGATAGAAATTAAAAAAGACTATTATGACATTGGATACCAAAAATAGGGCCATGCCATACATATAAAGAACTTACAAGATCCTGCCCTCTGAGTAGCTACAAGTATCATCATGACAAAAGTTGGTGGAAATGATAGATGAAAGGAGGTGGACATGGCCCACCTATATGTTACTCACTAGGTAATTAAGGGTTTAAATTATAGCTAGCAATGTATTTTTCCAACAAGATTAGAACTGACATGGAGAAGGCTCACCAGACACCTAACCATAGGTTCCTATAGGGTGTATTCTTTTTTCTAATGGTATTTGATGAAATTAGTGTACCTAATTACACCTATAGAGAATTGAAGTAGTTATACCCACCTGAGAACACATCCCCTATAGAGTGATACAAGGAATTCACATGCCCTAGCTATATTACTCCAAATTTTAAGATTAGGATGAAGTTGTGTATGATGGCATGAAGGAAGCCTTTGGGAATAAATGTTGTGTTCCAAAGGACTTACATACCCAGGTTGGTAAATAAGCCAAATTGGCTATCAAGTAACACTTTTCTCTCATGCACATCAGGATCACCCCATCTGGAGAGGTTTCTACTTGGTTAAAGTTACCATATGCTTTCATGGCATGATAATTTGTAAACTGTGTCAACCATATTTATGGCATGCAACCAATAACACTTGAAGTGGAATGAATTGACTCAAAGATTCAAACTCTCTATAAAATGTATGGATATCCTAGAAAGAAACCATATAGAGAAAAGTATGAAATAGATAGAACCAACATCAAGGTTCATCTAACCTTGGTTGGGAATTCAATTTATAATCTCTTTTATATGCTAAAACCTAAAAAGAAATCTTTAGGAAGTGTAGATTATGAGAAAGAGAATCTTACCCCAGTGCCACCACTTGATAGGAAGAAGCATATCAGGTATGATTCCAACACCAATTCATATCCAGAACCATCAAAAAGGAAAAGGATTACCTATACACCACCACCAAAGGCTTCACCAAAAAGAGATCCGCTAGAAAGTAAATCAAAAGGCTAAGTGTCATCAATGTAAATTTTTTCACTGGAACAAGTAGAAGAGCCTAAATAAAATGATAGGGAAGAGTTGGAAGAACTACCAGGAGGGACTATGGGGATAGTCAAATAATAAGAAGAGACTGACTCATATAAAACACTCTCCTTGGTGCAAGAGGAAGAGACCACCCTTATAGAGGCACAACTGGACAATGAAGATCCACTTGGCAAAGAGAGGGATGGATTTGAGGTAGAAGAACTAAATAGCATGGACATTGGCACCACTTCCTTAGAACAAGACATGGATGTTAAGATACTTCAGATGGATCCCATCAAAGGTAAATAGCCTATTGACACTATGTTCCAACCATCCAAGCCTAATGCAACCACCAACTTATGCACCCAATACCATATAGGCATACCCAATAGCATGATTTATTTATATTCCCATTTTGATATAGAAGATGCCTTTATACACACACATCATGATATGTCATTCTTCCTAGACATGTATAATGAGGAACACCATTTTGAGATGCCTCCCAATAGCCTTTTATTATATTTAAAAGCAATGGTGTTTCCCACACCTCTTTGGGTCAATCTTCAAAAACTTTATCCTCTACAAGCCAACATAACACTCTTGAAAATGGTCTCTAAAGTTGGATGGAAAAATGTGCATACAGAGTTTGATGTGCATCGAGATGAAAAAAAACATTGCAAGGTGGTGTAAATGTTTGATAAAGAAGGTTCTACCTAGGAGAAACTCAAAGAGGAAGTGGTTGAGTTGAAATTCTAGTTGGAAGTCACTCACTAGCAAAGGTCAAAACATTGAATCTATATAACGCTATTATGAGTCAGGACCCAATGCTAGCGGATGGGGTCCCTTTAGAGGGTGAGGCTATTGACAAGATAGAGACCCTTGTGGATCCTTTATTGAAGTGATGTAATAAGCATCCCATGCCAAGAGATGAAACAATATGGGAAACTAAATAGTTTTCTAAAGCAATGGGGCTATGTAGGCACACCTTTAATGAGTTAGGGAGGTGATTCCCATCCTAGATGGGATTTTTGAGAAGCTTTCATGGCCTAGTAAAATTTTATAAGCTCGACACTAGGCAGAATAAATTTAGCATTAGCAATTGGTAGATATCAGTGTGTTAATAAAAGACTATACTAAGAATGTTATGGCATTTAAAGATGTAAAAACTATGGAAGAAATAATAAATGCACATCAGTAGCAAATAAATTCTAACTTTTCATCACTCTAAGGATAGTTTGTGAATGAGGTCACTGTGCTTGAAGAGGTTTAAAAGGATGCTACCGCATCCCTTGAACAATTGGTTAATAAGGTAATTGAGTGTTCAAATCAACTTGAGGAGACCAAAAAGTTGAAAATGGTAATTAAAAAAATAAAAACAAATTTATTTTACACCTTATCACATTGGGAAGGCATCAAAAATCAAATTGAAAAGATTGGTCCTAAATTTTTGTTGAGGTCAAGACCAATGTTTAGTTTGGGATGGACTAAGAGCATAGTGTGGGGTGATGCTGGACCCCAAATTTTAGCTACATATTTTGGTAATGATGTAAAATAAGCATGGCATGAAAGACCATGGCATATAAAAATCATGACATGGAAGACCATGGCATGAAAGACCTAGCACAAGAGATCATAGTGCTAGAAGACCCAGTTAGAAGGGAGGCGTAATGAATGGAGAGCCCAAGAGTGGAAGACTGGGTATATCAACAAAAGACTTGGGGGACATGAAGGAAGTGGGAAATGGTTAAGGAATAATTCTCAAAGATAGAAAAAAATTAATCGTACATGATTTTAGCACTAGCCCTCATGAAGATAAACATTTGTTAAAGAGGGTCCAACATCGAATGGGAATAAGGGCATAAAGACTTGGGTCCATAGGAAAAACAAAGTAGATGACTGCCACAACTCTCAGTTCACTAGAGATCATTATTTAGTCACTATAAGTATCATAATTAATGTAACAACTTGGTCAAGGAGAACCAAGTATAAATACCCCTATGTAGAGATTTGTAATGTGGTTGAACATTGATATTGTCAAATGTTTAATTTTGAAAAATAGGAAAATCGTGATAATCATTGTAATCCTGTTATTACACTACAATTGATGGTTAAGTTGTATCACTAAGTTACCAATACATTTATTATGTAACTTATAGTTCTTAATTGATATAATTATTAGAATCTATGTTATTTGAACATGTACAATGAATACTTAATCTCATGGCATTTGTCATTATAATCATGTTTATTTACTTAATTGAAACTAGGTCCATAATTGTGTATTTATTTTTCTATTTATTCATTAATTAAGTTATATGATCGAACACCAATATATGATTATTATATTACCATGCAACACAACCCATAGGAACTAGTTTCTTTTTGTGTGCTTCGAGTGAGTGCACAAGAGCTTAGTTTTTCATGAAATGCCAATGCATTAGCTTGTTGGGAACTAGTTACTTCAGTACCCCAATGGGAAAGGTCTAGATATAAAATAACCCAACAATCTATTTACATGATGTGAAATATTAATTGCCTATGTCAAACCCACTTTAAGAGGATTTTTTATGTTGGAGAAAAAGTCAAAACTAAGACTAGTGAGAGATAAGTCAAAGGCATCGAAAGAAACTAAGTTTAGTCTTATGGTTGAAAGAGATGAGTTTTGAAGATGAATTGAGGGATCAAATTAAGCAAATAAACCAAATAAAAGCAAAATAGTATGTAGGGAGAAGACATAATAATATAGACCTTCTAGGTCTATATAGGAGACTAGACAAGTTGTAGGTTTGTTTGAACTTAAATTTGTAGAATATGTATATAATATTCAACTAAGGATGAATAAATAAAAGATTGAATTAACTATGGATATGGCTCAAATATTGTAAGTTTATCTTCTTGGAGATATTTGATGTTGTTTATAAGTTTGTAATGATAAATTGCTCAGTTGTATATGCATAGTCATTTTTGAGATATATGGAGGTAAAATATGCATAGGGAAGGTAATAAATAAAAGATTAGGATCTCCTTAGATCATTTTGAATATCCAATAAACAATTAAGATGTAATGGGTCTTTTGAATCTCTTTCATAACTGAGAAAATAGAAAATCAATTAAAAGCTTTTAAGTTTGCATATTTAGACTATCAAAGAGAAATCTTAATTTTTTGTTCATTTAATATTGTTCATACAAGGAGTATGCTCTCAATTTGAGATAAAATTCATACGCTGCTACAATTAGGTAATACTTTATTGCTTTATTAGTATGGTCTTGTTTTAAGGAGATGATTATTTTCCAATTAGAACTAAATTTTGATAATCCAAAATAAGTTGCCTACTATTATAATGCAAATTTCAAGTAATAATGTTTAGCTATTGTCAAGTCACTAGGATCCTCATTATTTGTTGGTAGTAATAATCAATAAGGTAAATCAACTAAGTCAATGAATTTTCTAATTGGCTTTTATGCCCAGATGAGTCATTCAGCCACTATTATCTACTTCAAACTCTCAGTCTAATAGACAAATCTATAATAGTGGTTCACTATATATAATCTTTGCATAAGTTGTGAAGTTCTCCAAAAGATCAAAATAGTCTTCAAATGAATTAAGTGTTGGGTGAAAATATCATAAATCCAATCTTCAAATAATATACAGCAAAGGAAAGATACTCACATAGTGTGACACAAGATTAGAATCCTGTACAAATTTATATATTACAGTTTAGTTATTTATAGGAATCTAAGAACATAGTGGTCTCTATAAAGTCATGTTATTTTTTTATTAAAAAAGGTTAAATTATTGGTGTATAGTTGTATCTGATAGCAAAAATGCTAAGTAGTTGACTAACTTGTGTGAAATCATGTAGTACTGATCAAAAATCAAATCTCGAAAGAGTCTAAATGTGTTTTGAAGTATTTATATTGAATGAATTACCATTTTTAAATTTTGAGGTTCTTACATGACTATGTACATTTTATTATAGGGTCTGGAGATATTTAAATAAATATAGTGTGATCAATAGTTTGCTAAATGATATAAGAACTTGTATGAAAGTATAATGGAATAGTTGCAGATTTAATCTGTGTTTTCAAAATATTAGACACAATTAGATATTTAGAAAAGTGACTATTCATTATTGAGTTAATAGAAGTATATGAAAAGTGGAAGACATCCAAAAGTGTAAGTTTAGATGCACAATTCCTTATGAATTCCATGACAAGAAGCAATGTTATTAGCTGGAAATTATATTGATCAGTGATTCGAAGAATCTTCTCTCTCGACTAGGTATGTATTTAAAAACCTTATATATTGAAAAATTGAATAAGTTGATTTAATATTAGAATAAATAAATTATTTTATTTGTGTATGCTAAAGTGATAATAGAAATTGGTTGAAGAACCTATAAAAAGGTGTGTATGAGAATCAGTTTGGGTAAAGAATTAAACATCATAAAATTGATTGCAAATTTAAGTATAATTGAGTTGTTAATGAGAGAGAAGTAAAAAGACCAAATAAAAAATATTTTTGTTCTAATTAGATATATTGGTTATATAAATAGTTTAAAGGTGTAATATTATCTTGGCAGGCAGATAGTTATATGGAGTGTCATCAATTTTTGGTATCAGAGCATAGAGTAGGGTGATGAATTTGTGTAAGTGTTAGTGTTTCAGTGTTTGAAATAGTTATAAAATTTACAAATGAGTTTGTTCAAGTGATCAGAGTTGTAGGTGATTGTAATAAGTTGGTCAGGCAATCAAAATCCCTTGAGGCTTGTGAGAGAATAGAATCCAAGGAAGGCTTGAAGAGAAAAGAGGTAGTGAAGCTCAAATGGAAGAGTAAGGTGGGTTGATTAAAGATATTGATCCAAGGAGAGAAGGCTTGGATAAGAGATGGATCAAGGTGAAATAAACTTGATTGAGAGAGTGAATATGGTGAGAATATTGATTGAAGAGTTGCCTAAGATAAATGACCAGCTAAAGAAGTAAAGAGAAAGAGAATTGAGAAGAAAAGAGAAAGAGTAAGACTTCCAAAGAGAAATGAATAAAGTAAAGCAAAGAATAGCACTGGTAAAACTCATGATAAAAATCAAGGACCCATGGAATGGGTTTTTGATGAGAAATAAAGTGAAATGGCCAATTGAGAAAATAATGGAAAGAAGAATAAGGAAAATTTTGAAAATTACCTTAAAAAGAGAAGATAAATTATTGACAAAATAGCAAAAAGTTTATATATGTGAACCTGAGATGGGATCAATGACAGGAAAAGATGAGATGAAAAAAGAAGAGGCAAATGATCCTCATGATTTTGAATTTCACTTTGTGTTTGAGTATGTGTATGTAGGTACTAAAATGAATGAACAAATGGGCTAATTTAAGGCCTTATTATTTGAAAGAAATCATGAAGAAAAGGAGATCCTCAAGTAAGAGGATGAATGAGATGAAGAACCCAAGATGTAGCATTAAGAAAAAGAGAACAAAGACATTCTAAAGGAGATATCTGATTTGGATGAGGAATACTTTAATGGATAACCCAAGGATAAAAATTTATTTTGCAGTAATGTATTTGTTTATGTAAATTTTGAATAGTTAGAGGAAGAGATGGCATTGTTGGAAGATGCCATAAATAATGAAGTATTATTTGAAGAAGAGAAGAAAATTGAGAATCAAATCTCATTGAATGATAAAGTGAGGAGTCAAGAAGAGTATGATGAGACCCAGGAGTCTCAAATTTTTATATTTGACATTTTGTTGAGTTATGTTTATATAGGTGAACTTGAAGACTGAAGGAAAAATTGGAGAAAATTACAAGGAAAAGAACAAAATGTGAATCAGTAATGCATGTCTACTTATATAAGAATATATTTCAATGAGATTATCAAGAAAAGAAGAGGAGAAAATAACAAATGGAGGAGCTAAAGAAAAATTGGAAAAGGAGGAAGAAACCTTTTGATCAGGAGATCAAAATTTTGTATATGGGTAGTTTGATGTAGGAGCATCAAAAGATCATATATACCAATGTAAATACATATAAATTTGGGTTTATGAGTCTATGAGGTCTTACATGATCAATAATATCCTAAGCCTCATAGGGAAAAGATTCATAATGTCTATATACATGATGTGAAATATTAATTGCTTATGTAAAACCCACTTTAAGAGGTATTTGCCATGTTGGATAAAAAGACTACACTAATACTAGGGAGAAATAAGTCAAAGGCATTGAGATAAACCAAGTTTAGTCTTATGGTTGAAAGAGATAAGGTTTGAAGCATGAAGTGAGGGATCAAATTAAACAAATAAACCAATTAAAAGGGGAATAGTACATAGGAGACTAGACAAGTTGTAGGTCTGTTTGAAGATAAATTTGTAGAATATGTATATAATATTGAACCAAGGATGCAGAAATAAAATCTTAGAGTAATTATGGATATGTCTTAGATCTTGTAAGTGTATCTTCTTGGAGATATTTGATGTTGTTTATAAGTTTGGAATGATAAATTGTTTAGTTTTATATGCACAGTCAGTTTTGAGATATATGGAGGTAAAATATGCATAGGGAAGGTAAGAAATAAAAGATTAGGATATCCTTAGAACATTTTGCATGTCCAATAAATAATTTGAAGACTTAATAGGTCTTTTGAATCTCTTTTAGATCGAAGAGAACATAAATTCAATTAAAAGCTTTTGAGTCTGCATATTTAGACTATCAAAGAGAAATATTAGTTTTTGTTCATTTAAGATTGTTCATGCAAGGAGGATGATCTCATTTTTAGATGAAATTCACACTCTGCTATAGTCAGGTAATAATCTATTGTTTTACAAGTATGGTCTTGTTTTAAGGAGGAGATGATTGTTTTCTAATTAAAACTAAATTTTGATAAGCCCGAATAAGTTGCCTACTATTATAATGTGAATTTCAAGTAATAAAATATATTTTCAAGCTGCTAGGATCCTCATTATTTTTTGGAATTAATAAACAATAAGGGAGATCAACTAGGTCAATGAATTTTCTAATTGGCTTTTGTGCCCAGATGAATCACCTAGCCACTATTATCTACTTTAAACACTCGATCTGTTAGACAAATCTACAACAGTGATTCATTATATATATTCTTTGCATAAGTTTTGAAGTGTCTCCAAAAGATAAAAATATACTTTATATGAATTAATTATTGGGTGAAAATATCATAAAGCCAATCTTCAAATAATATACAATAAAGGAAAGATATTCACATAGTGTCACATGGGACTAGAAACCTCTACAAATTTGTATATTGCAATTCAGTTATTTATAGGAATCTAAGAGCATAGTGATCTCTATAAAGTCTTTTTTTTTTTTAATTAAAAAAGGTTGAAGCATTGGCATAAAATTTTATCTAGCAGTGGATATGCTAAGTAGTTGACTACCTTATGTGAAATCATGTAGTAATGATCAGAAATCAAATCTCAGAAGAGTATAAATGTGTTTTGAAAGTCTTTATATTGTATGAATAGCCTTTATTATATTTTTGTATTCTTACATGATTGTGCACATTTTAGTACATGTTCTAGAGAGAGTTAAATAAATATAGTGTGATTAATAGCTTAATAAATGATATAAGACCTTGTATGAAAGTATAATGGAATAGCTGCAGATTTAATCTATGTTTTCAAAATTTTGGATATTATTAGATATTTAGAAAAGTGACTGTTCATTAAGGATATAATATAAGTATAAAAAAAGTGGAAGACATACATAAGTGTAAGTTTAGATGCATAATTCCTTGTGAAGTCCACGACAAGAAACAAGACTATTAGTTGGAAATGATATTGATTAGTGATTTGAAGAATCTTTTGGTCTTAGATGGGTATGTATTTAAAAACCATGTATATTGAAAAATTGAATAAGTTAATTTAATATTAAAATAAGCAAATTATTGTATGTGTGCATGCTAAAGTGATAATAGAAAGTGGTTGAAGAACCCTGAAAAAGGTGTGTATGAGAATCAGTTTGGGTAAAGAATTAAACATCATAAAATTGATTGTAAATTTAAAGGATAGTTGAGTTGTGATGAGAGAGAAGTATAAAAGACCAAATAAAAAATATCTTTGTTCTTATTAGATGTATTGGTCATATAAATAGTGTAAAGGTGTGAGATTATCTTGTAGGTAGATAGTTATATGGAGTTTCATCACTATCTAAACTGAAATCTACCAAATGACCTTCTTGCACTCTTGGTGTCTTGGTATTCTTCTTGGTGGATTCTCTTAGCCACTCCATTGCTTGTAGGCTAGAATGAATATCTCCCATTAAGAGATGTTGTTTGCACTCTCCTTGCTATTAACATTCTCAACAAGGGAAAAAATACAATGCATAACAAGTCAGTGGTGTTATAACAAGTCACCACTTATATAATTTTCCCTTATTGGGGTCTTATAATTGAATTTAACATACATGGATTTTAAAACATAATTCCGTTTACAACCATTTCCTGAATTTGTGTTTTTTACAAAATGTACATATAAATAATTACACATACATTTAGAAAACCTATTTCAATGAAATAGAATGGATTCCAACATTAATCTATAAAACAACAGTGCTCTTATTGAGTGCTACTCACCATGGAATCACTTCTCATGTTGATTTCATGCCACTTTTTCCCCCTCTTGGAAGAACATTCATCCCACCAACATGTCTTTCTATTGTTGTTTAACTTGTATAACCTTGTTTCAGAGTTCTCTCTCAATGGAATGCCTCTTTAACCATCTTGTAAATTTATAAAAGAAATGGTAATAAAAACATGCTAGCATGAATGTCAACATGAACATGGGAATACAAAATAGAAAATATGCAACCTCTTATAAAGGATTGCTCATAATGTTATTCTCAAATTGGATGGTTTCTCCATATTCACACTGAATGAGTGATCTACCTCCACACTTTTTCATAATCATGGGGTTAGTTTCCTTCATGCTTCTGCAATAATGGATACCAAAAAAGTGATTTGGAGGTGTTACATAATCATGTTAAACTAAAATTAGCTATGAAAATATGTTATCTATGAAACTAAATAATATCTTACCAATCCAATTTGGTGGATGATCCTCTTTGGATTGCTCCTTCTTGATGGGATATTCTATGGATAGGTGGTATTCTTCATGGGATACCTCTTGGAATATTTGTGTTTGACCAATTCTTTTATGTACTACCTATTGCTTTATATGGGTTTTAACAACCTCCTTACTTGTAGGTGCTTGCATAACTTCCTTTTGGCCAATATTAGGATGAAGTTGTGGATGAAGATTCTAACACTTATCAACCCAATGGCCACTCATATTACAATGAGAGAAATAGTTCTTTCCCATTTTATTATAAAATAAGCCCTTCTTTCCATTCTCCACATTTTGACTTGGAGAGTGGTCTTTACAATAAGTCTCCTTCCTCTTAAAGGGCATGGACTTCCTTAGGATGGACTTTCTCTTCCAACCCATGGCCACACAATGGTTATTCATTCCACAAAAAGAACATGGATATGAATACCAAATTTTTTGTGTTAAAGGGCCATTCTTCCCATAATCAAAGTAAACATTGGATTAATTATGCTTTCCATACCTTTTAGGGTTGTATTTTGTGAAAGTGTGATGAGATAAAGATGCGTTACCTCCTATTTTTGGATGTTCATCTCTCTTTGGATATGTTTTTCATTCTTCCTTGATGTTTTTACCATTGTTGAAAGGTTGTCCCTTTGTTGATTCTAGCTTGCACTCACTCTCACCATTATGAAGTGACAATGTGCCTTCTCCTTGTATGGGTTATTTTTGAATATCTAGTGGCTCGAGCTCTTTTCTCTTAGAATTTTTCCTTGATTATCTTGTCTTTAATCAATCTCCAACTTCTCTTTTGCCACTAACATGTCCTAAGCATGCATAATGAGGTCTTTCCTTAACTTGTATGGTATTAGTCATTCATTGGCTATTGGTGTCAAGGCCCTTTCCATGAAAACCCATCTTGGTTATCAATTTAGAGCCAATACCCCAAGTATGCTTCTCAAATTCACCAAAATAAGAATCTACATCTTGATGGAAACAAATAAATCATGATGAATTACTTACTATGCGTACGTCAATAATGTTTTTTGCATCTATGGTAGAGGATGGTCTCCTTTACATGGTATACTCTTCTTTATCCTCCAGTCCTTCACCATTCTAGAACTTTTATAAAAGTTTTTCCTTATCTTATAATGTTACAATTCCTAAATTTTTGCCATGAGACATTCTCCCTATAACATCAATACATTTTGTAGCTCTTGTATCTCATCCTCTAAGGACTGCAATCTTTGTCTTAATTCAAAGTTTTCCTCCTAAATCTGTCAGTTTATGCTATCAAACTCCTGAAGCCTTTCTATCTTTAAAATTTTGCCCATGTTTGTACTTTTGTAACCAAGAAAACTACACTTCCAAAATGTAAATTTCACAAATGGAATAATACTAACACAAAGCATAAAAGGTGTTAGACACCCTTGTAAAATTACTATGATACCAAACTTGATCTGAAAAGGTTAGTTAATAAAATTTCTCACTAATTCATCCATTTCAAATTATTATGACAGTTTTCTATAATTTAACATGAAAAATGGCTTAAATGATTAAGAATCAAGTTAAAATTGATTACAAATAGCAAGGAAATGATAAAAAGACAACAATGCAAACCAAATTGATAACAGAGTTCATTTAATATAGATTATGTCTATAGGCACACCTCAATGTATGAATTGGTCAATTAAAACAATATAAAATATAGTCTTACATCAATTTTCTCCTAATATACAACTCTCAATCTGCATGCAAGTCTCTGATGTCCTTCAGGAAGGCTCTATAATAGGCTCTTAGCCTTACAATTTCTTCTTCCTATAATAAATGAACTAACACTTGCTTACTTTCTCTCTCTAAAAGAGGTTATTTCTCCCAATAAGGGGCTATTTTACTCTCCCAATAACTGGTTATAAATTCCTCTCTCTCATTTACAAGGGAAAACTTGCTTATACTCTCTTTTTATAAGGGTAAAATTTATTATACTCTCCTTTACAAAGGGCAAAATCCTTATTTCTTCTTGTACAAAATGGCAAAATTATTCTTTTCAAATACAAAATCCTCCTTTTTATGGTGTTTCCAAGGTTTTTGGCATAATGGCTAAGGCATTAATCCTTTTGCATTGGAATAGGGGTTCAAATCATCTCTCATGTGCCTTCCATATGCCTTATTTTGGATTATAAACTCAATAATTAAAGGATAATTACAATATCATGCCATTTGTTTGCCAAACTTAGGCTTGGTGTAATGCTCAAAGCTCAAAATAGGCATGGGAGGCCTAGAGATAGAATCCCCACTCTTAATGCCTTACTTTTGCTTGATAATCATGAAATATAAGGAATATGTACAATATATTTAACCTTAGGCACTTAAAGTAGGTGTGGCATGTTAGTTAAGACCTCAAAATAGATTTGTGAGATTAGGAGGTCAAATCCACTTCTAACATTTTTGCCTTTTGACTCTCCTTTGGTGTAATTTAGAAATTTTATCCCACATTGGTGGGAAACGGAACAAACAAAGGGTCTTAATAGAAACATGTTCTCTTTTGTAATTGGTCAATGATATTGCTCTATGATTGGAACTTGCCTTAGACTTAGTTGCTTGGAAGTTTCAATCCATGTCTTTATTAGTAGCCACTTAAAGGTTTGTGAAGGATCCACATGGTGGCCCAAGAGCTTTCCCACTTGGATTGGGCACCAAAATTTGAAAACTCAATGGGATATAGTCCCACATGCATCAATTTGAAGGAGTTCGTGAAGGAACCAAATGATGGCCTAAGAGCTTTCCCACTTGGATTGGGCACTAGACTTTGAAAACTCGATGGGATTTAGTCCCACATGCATCAAGTTGAAGGAGGGTCCCTCTCCTTACAAAAACTGGAATCTAAGTGGTTGATGGGCCCCTAACCAATAAATAGCATGGAACTTACATGCAAATATGTACACTTGTCAAAGACCATATGTGAAAACTAAACTAATTAATGAAACTGAAAAACTATGAAGACAATAAAATTACCAATAGACCAAGATCTAAAACAATATTCAGAATTAAATCATATTGATTTCCTTCCATTAATTATAACCCAAACCATGCTTAAATAAGTCTCAACGCAGAATTAGAGTTGACATGCAAAAAGTCAAAAAAAAAACTAAAATCTAAAAAAAAAATCTATTTTTAGTAAGTTTTGCATGCAAGTGCACATATCTCTAAAAATCTCCCTAAATACTCTAAACACTAAAATTATCCTATAGGATGAATTTCAACTGAAGTTCACATCCGGTCATAAAAATATACAATTTCTAAAAATAGAAAAATTCCCAAAAAATCAATAAACTACAATTTTAGACCTTTAGATGGTCACATTTGGCCTCCAAAAAAATATCAAAAATACCTCTAAGCAAAAAGTACAGCGTAAGGTAGAAACTAACTTTTCGATATGATCTTTTTGGTACGTGGAAGAGCTCAAACGGAGCTACGGGTCAAAAGTTATGGCCTCCATAAGTTTGGCCTATTTTTTCTACATCACTAATCCATTTACTATCTCTACCAGGTGTCATCCTCTGATTGTTCCATGTGTCAGGATATAATTGGTCCACTTGGTAGTGTTATATAGTCCAATCACCATGATGATGTAATCTTTATACCTTGTGCATATATATTTTTTTATGTTTGTCGATAACTTCAGTAGGTCATAACTTATGCATACGATGTTTGTTTGACCCCGTTCAAATTACGTCAGAAAGCTATCGACAAGCTCTTCAATGTATAAAGAGTTTTGATAGAAATTGGGACCATATGAATATGTCAAATGTAGGTATACTCCTAGATCAAGTTAGCCCAAATAGAAGTAGGTACTTATATTCATTAAATGCCCAAAATCTTTTAGCAAATGTTGATGCATCTCCTCCTATAGGACAACTTATATACATAAGTTAGTGCCATTATTTTATCATTTGTCTAACATCCAGAGCAATAAATAATAAGCTTTGAACCTTCCCACAAATTAATAAATTATACAAGAAATACAATATTTATTTAAAGCACACATCTTTGTGCTCCCAAGAAATTGTTATCATGTTTGTATTTAAATACTTTAGAATCACCAGATTACATGGCTAATAATTTTCATGCAGGGATGTTAAATATTTTGAAACTTAATTTTGTATCATTTGTTTTCAATTTAGATCCTATTTATGAATTATTGGTTTTAACATTTGGTCTAAATTAAAGATTATAAGGATTTATGTCATAATTGTATTGTTTAATTTTTTATTACGTTAAGAGGCATTCTACAATGGCGTTTGGGGATTGGTGGTGCACTGTAATGTAGTGAATGTGTTTATTTTAATTCTAATTTTAAATTTGACGTCCATTTGATTCTCACTTATAAATTTTCTCATTTAAAAAAAAAATTGACCTACATTCTTATACCATGTTAATTTTTATTAAAAAATGTAATTTTATTTGACATTCACTCGACCGTCACTTAAAATTTTCCATTTAAAAAAATCAATTGACTTTATTATACCATATTAATTTTTATCAAAAATATCATTTTATGAATCAACCCTATTATAAGTTAAAACCTAATCGACATTATTATACTAAACTCGCATTAAATATCTTAGATAAATTTATGTAAAAGACATTGAGATATATCATTTTCAAAGTACCTATATGATTTTAGATTTGTGAAATAAATAGAATATGTATACTAATTATATAAATTTATATTTTGTTATAATTGATATGTTGTGCATGATATAATTACCATTATGCATAAAATGGTTAAAACAATTTCATCATATAATATCATGACATATATTAATGTCTAATATTACTTAATTCTAGTAAGCACATTCACAATATTTTTTTTGTTTTGTGGAAAACATTTCAGGGGAGATGCCACATTTGGGTAAGACCCAAAGAGGCAAGGGTATCTCTCCCTCCAAAATCGCCTAGTGCTTATTTTTGGGCTTCCCCCTTCGACATGCTCAAAGAGCATGTCTAACTAAAAGATATACAGTCACTGAGTCGTGCATGTACTAGCCAAGAAAACTAACAAGAATGAAACCTTATGGCTCATATAAAATTCGAGATCTAAAGAAGATCCAATATAATTCCAATCAAGACCAGAACTGAAAACAAGTTTCACAACCACAAAAAGCAATGGAGAGGAAGCTAATGACCAATCAAAGGGAACCAAAATCAACAACCAACTGAGAAGAAAAGGACATTGTTATAAGTATTCTAGCAATCAGTTATGTTATTATCCAGGGTTAACATGCATAAGAGATCATTCCTTTGCTTTTCCAACCACCATAAGGGGGGACCAAATTATTTCACTTTAGATTGGTCAAGAGCCCAATTAGCAAGTGCACCCGCAACTTTATTGAAACCCCAAAGAGTATGTGAATAAATAACCTTGCAAAGTTCTTTTGAAGAAATTGAACTTTGTGGAGAATTCTATAAACTCTCCAATCCTTGGAACTTTTAAAACTGGGATCGAAAGGCAACTTAATCCAAAACTTAAAGTTAGCGACCAACTAGATATTCTTCCACCCAACCTGACAGGCAGTCTTAAAACCTTCCACAATAGCTTGCCCTTCAATTGAATTGTTGGTGGTAATACTAATTTTGACAAAAAAAAAAAGAAAGCAATAGACTTATCCAAATCCCTGCCAATGCCTCCAATGTTGGCATAACCAAGATTTCCCTTCGAAGCACCATCCATATGGATTTTGTTGAACCCAGAGAGTGGAATAAAGGAACAATCCTTGCCACTAGAATCAACCTAGGAGAGAGGGGAAGAAAAAACAATGTGAGACCCTAAAGAATGAGCATCCCCCATTGGGAGGGTGTTGTAGGGTGTTTCATCAAGTGTGTGACCAATTCTTTTATATTATTGAGAGTGCACTGCAAAATCCTAACACTATCAATAACCCTTTGCTTGAAAATTCTAGTAATTTGTTCTTTCTATGTGTTTCATAAGACGAAAGAAACCGTAACCCAAAAAATCTGATTAAAAAAGACATCAAACTGAAAAAATACAACTCCAATCATGAAAGAATTAAATCAAGGATGAAATCCACAATATTTTTTCAACCGTTTTGAGTTTCATTTATAAAATGGTATGTACTCCATGCTTTTGTTTTTGTGATACAAGTTTAAAGGATATGACGTTGTTGAAGAGAAATTCCATTTGATCATGCACTCTTATAATGTCAACTAAAAGCTAGTCTCATTGTACTTGTACCTCAAAGGGATGTCAACATAATTCAAAACCATTCCATCTTATGCCATCGTACCTCTCCTTTGAGAGATCTTCAATATTATATAAACCATCATATCACATGAATTAAAAATTGTATAAACCATCACATCACATGAATAAGATTTTTAATTCGGACTCAAAACTGAAAATATGTTATTATTAGTTTGAGAGAGTATATTAAGCAATCAGTTTGTTTTAATTCTTAATTAAACTCCATTATCTGAACCAATGAAATTTTTTTTTTTTTTTATTCAACTATTTACACTTATTCAATGGTTAACTTATGGCATTTGTTAAACCAAAAAAAATGAAAACCTCATTTATTTATATTTTGATTAGTTGAAATTATAAATATGTTATTAAATTGAAAAGTGCTGACGTCATGCACACACCCGTCAGAGTGTGACATCATAAATAGTATCGAGAACTAAATGCTCTCAAGAAGGGAAAGGCTCAAAAAATATCTCAAAACCACCCTGGTAAATCGGGCCTCTCTGATTTGCATAACCTGCGGATGCCAAGAGGAACCAACGCCAAAGCCTGCGGATGAAGATGGGTATTGCAAGTTACAATTTTTAGTTGCAAATTTGGCTTGTCTAGTTCTGTCATTTTTTTGTGATCCACTGTCACCCTTGTTGCTAGCCACTCTAGATTTGTGTTTAATATGTTTGGTTGAGAATTATGGTGTTTCTGCACATATGTTTTACATGTAGGTTGAAATATCTAGTGCATCCAGCCATCGAAAACTGGTATTCCATATGGAGAGGGTTAATTTGTTCGCCATGTTTTGAAGTTGATAGGAAGTGCACTGAGCAGGCATCTGCTGCAATATGATTTCATTGTCGGAAGGCTTGAATTCAACGAAGAACAAGGACGCCTTCAAATAAACTTCTGGAGCAGGAGCGCTCTTTGCCTCTACATCCACCGACTTAACATTCACTGATCTGCATGAATTAATTTTCATAGTACTATTGATATGTTTCTGGTAGGTTAGATATGTTTTTCAGGTTTCTCGTGGACTAGATCCAAACAAGGTATAGAAAACTCGTCAAATCTATTTTTTGGTTTGGTAACAAAGAAGCAAGAGCAGGTGCAGGACAAACCCCTCTACATAGACAACACATCAACGGCGTAGAGTTCCCCACGGTTTTGTGCGCTAGCGGTAATGCGTTGTTAGTACAGCCATGTCTTAGGTAAGCTACAATTAGGATATTCCATGAAAATACATTACACTCGGTCATTTGGTCAAACATTTCACGAGCATCCACTAAATTTCTGCATGTGTTTTGTGTATCTTGACATGTTCCCTGTTTCACATGACTTGGGTTTTTCTTAACATGGTCTCTTGTTAACGAGCAAATTTCTTCCCAGATCGGCATGCTTTACACAGCTTTTGGATCAGGTAATCATCTGACTGTCCTAAGTACCCCTTTTTATCTGGGGGATGAATCCTTGATATTCGCCTCATTATAATTGTCTTTTTCGCAGGTGCAATTTTGTAGCGCTTTGGTTTACCTGTCAGAAGAAGGTACCCAACACATTTGGGATTAACCAGGTCTTAAATGTCACTTTCTTAAGGAATACACAGCTAACAAACTATTCTCCTCTACTATCAGCACTTGGCATTTAATCAAATGCCTTTCCAAGGGAGCACATGAAGGGTTCACTTATCAGCTTTCAAATCCAAGGAAGATCGAACAAATCCATCATAAGGTGTAAGCATTGTAAAAGACACCTGAATATCAACATCTGAAGCATTCAAACACCTATCACAAAGGTCTTTGTCCTCTGCGTCTGTGCATTCTCCCAATATACAATCACCATCAGCATCTAATTCTGTTCCAGAATTCAGCAACCTGATCTCTGTCTCATACTTCTCAATGTTATGCTTCTCCAACTTCTGCAATATATCATTTTTCAAAGAAAGTACCTTGTCAGTAGTTAGTGACATCTCAGAACCAGAAAAATTGGAGGTGATTCCATCTGTCGTAGGCTGTTCATAGATATAAAAGTTGGTTGTTCCAAATGCTCAAATTCCAAAGAAGATTCTACCAAAATACTATCAGATCCTGTAGTTGGTAAAGTGCGCTGAACCAAAGGATTCCCTCCAGCAACATGCCCTCCATTGCCACTATTATCAAAAACCCTATGACATGCCTTTTCTTCGACAGCTACATCATTTGATCCAGCTCCAAAAGAAGATACATGTTCATCTGCTACCACAATTGACAAATGATGGCACAAGCATACATCAGGCCAATGAAAGGTTCAGAAAACATCAAACAAAATTATAATTACCGTACTCTAATATTTGAACTGCACATATTTAAACATAAAATAATAACAAAACTGAAACTAACAAGACAATTTTGTATTTAAAATTTGAAATAAAAATTATTCAGTACAGCCACGCAATGTCAGAATTTAAGAAGAATCTGAATTGATATGCAAAGAACTCACAGAGGTGCTCAGCAGGTGATGAAATGCAGGTAATGGAATATGGTGTACCAGGTGACAAGTATCCTGAGCTTCCAGTCAGTTTAGGGCTTCTACCACCCTCATTTGTTTCCGAAGGATGGCTAATTTTTTCAACCTTTGAAGGTAGAGATACAGCGCATTGAATTAAATCACTCTTACTGTTTTCATCCTCAGAGCCTTCAACTTTCTGTTTTTCATACTTTGCTAAACCTTGACTTCATCCAAGGCGCTGCCAATATATCTACAAACAAACTTCATATCTGCCAATATAAGCTTGATGATTTATAGGATAACTGATTTTATATCTGCGCTTATCACATATGACTATGCAGAATTTTCTATGTTGATTTCCATATTCCGTTTGTAGTTGAAAAATATTTTCACATCAGCGCCTTTGAGAACTCCTTCAGCTCCCAATGAGCCAGGATCAACTCAATGTGCTAGGACTAACCTTTGGGATCCCAGAGAAATGGGGCTATATTTAGCCATTTCCTTCTTGCTACTACACTTTCTTATTTGGTTGTAGAATAAAAAATGATTTATTTATTTTCAATCTAATCACATAGAATCTTGGAGATCAGTCTTGCAAAGCATTTCTTTCTTTGTGGATTGGACCGTCCACATTCTCTGTTTTGGTCTTTTCCCCCGTAGTTCTCACTGCCTCTGCCTGATTCACCCACCATTAATCATATTGTCTTTAACTTTTTGAACTGTTGTCCCTCAACAAATGCACAGGTAATAATGGAAGGTGTCTGGGCTTACATCTTTTGGTGCCCTCGGATGCTCTGATTATTCATTGGGTTGGATAAATGTTGTAACAGATTTTCAAATTTTGTAGGAAAATCAAATTTGTTTGTTATTTTGTAAAATCTATTACAAAATATTGTAAACAATATTTAATCAAACAAAAGTAATTGATATAGAAAAGGAATTGCACATTTATTGCATGGTGTTGTTATAGGAAATTGTAACTATTTAAGTAGTGGAAACCCTATTCCATGTTTTTGAGAGTAATATAAGCTGCTTGGTTTGGTTTATCTTCTTAATCAGTGTCTTTTGCACATTCTTATTTATGACTGCTTTAGGATTTTTCAAAAACTTTTGATTATTTATTTTATATATATGTATTTGTTCTTTGAATTTAAAATATAAGCTTTAATGATTATTTTGTGTGATTTATTTTGGTGTTTACGAATAAACACAAGAGCCTATACCGCAAATAATTTATACATATAAAACAAATAAACAACAAAAACTTGCAGAAATGACTAAATCATTTATAAATAAAATTGGGCAAAACAAACAAATTTATGGTAAGAACTAATGAAGCTATTTTTTTTGCAGAAGTTTGGAAAAGACCATTCATTATTGCAACATTTTTCAATGCACTACTCTCATTAAAAAGCAAATTGAGTTTTAAAAGGGTCATGCAAAACAACACCATTCAGTGGTTTTGTGATTCCTTTCTAAAAGATTCTCTTAGATGTTCTCATTTGGTCAATTGTTTTTTACAATATGTTCAAAAAGGTTTTACAATATTATTAAAAAATATTTTTCCCACAAAATTGAGGATCTTTTACTACAAAATTGGAAGGCATGCATAGTTGAGGACCCTCAAATGTATTTACCTCTCGGAGATAAATTTTTTTGCTCATAAATTCTAATGTAGTAACAAATATCACATTAGGTGTCATATTTTCTTTATTTTCCTAAATAAATGCAGAATTAATTTCAAAGATGGATGTTCAATTTTCTTAATTTTCCTAAATAATTGCGGAATAAATTTTAAAATAAATCTTTTTTTTTCTTATTTTTTAAAAATAATTGCTAAAGATTTTCTTTTTCTTGATTTCTTTGAAGTAAGATTATAGAACTCAATTTCTTTGTATTTAGAATTTTAGAAGCATTTGAATTGAGATTTTACAAATGAATTTCTTTGTATCTAGACTGCGGCACTGCGAATGCCATATCCATATATAGGGGGCGGGTCCATTATAGCTAGAGGAGGAATAACGCTGTCAATATTGGTAGAAAGAGACAGCTAGGTGGGGTCTATTCAAAATAAATTGCAAGTATTCCTTGGTAACATGAGACTGTCATCAACAGAATGAGCAATTTGAGACACCTAGCTAATTATGGATGTCTCTTAATGCAATCTGTTTTACAATGACCACAGCGCATGGGGTATGCTATATTGATGATTGCAAGCTAGCATTTGTTATTAAATCAAAACCTACACATTGAGTCTATGTTTGTTTCTGCACTTTAGAAGCAAAAACTTATGTTAGAAGGGATTATGTTCAAGTGGCATAGATTGTTGATTATAGTAAATTGAAGTCTTATCAAATAGTAGAGGAACAATGGAATTTGTTCATAATATTATGCTGCAGCGATATGAAATGCATATGCACCATGAGATCATTGTGCTACTCCTTCCAGCAAAGCATGTAGATTATTACATATAATTGATCATGCCACTACTTCTTTTATAAATTCTATTTTAATATAGCTTTTTCAAATAAAACTATCTTATTTGAGTTTTACATTTATATTGATTTCTCAAATATACTAACATTCCAACAAAACATTGACTTCAATTTTGTTTCTTAATATAAATATTATAATAACTGTATATAAACTAAATTAAAAAATGTAAAGAAATCCTATTTTATTTATGCTTTCACCACCACTCAAGGGAAGCTTAAAATGATTTTTTTTTTTTTTAAATTAAAAAATCTTAAAACTGAAAAAAAAAAAAAAAAATTATAATGTTATCATGTGTCATATCCATTCAAGTAATTTCAATGTGTTAGTATCATATAGCTTCAAATAAACAAATATAAAAATACACAAAAATTATGAAGAAATTTTAATGAAAACCCATAAAATTAATGAAAGAAAATTACTTTATGAGAATGAATTGTTTTCATATATTATATATGACATCTATTTAATTAAGGGATTATTAGTTCTTGTTAGAGTAGAATTATAGAAATCAATTTTGAATTAATTAATTTTTGTTTAACTAATTAAATTTTATTAAATATATATCTTAAAAATTGAATATTCTTGTAAGAATATTTTTTAAGATATAATATAATGTAAATAGTTGAAGTGACAAATAATTGTATTGTTCAAACCATCATGTGCCCAAAATCAGTTGCGGAAGGAAGCTTTACACATGCGTCTTTTGAATGATTCAACCCGCTAAGGTAATTTTGATTATAAATGAATGGTATGTTTGTTCTTCAACCCGCTAAGGTAATTTTGATTAATGAAAGAAAATTACTTTATGAGAATGAATTGTTTTCATATATTATATATGACATCTATTTAATTAAGGGATTATTAGTTCTTGTTAGAGTAGAATTATAGAAATCAATTTTGAATTAATTAATTTTTGTTTAACTAATTAAATTTTATTAAATATATATCTTAAAAATTGAATATTCTTGTAAGAATATTTTTAAGATATAATACAATGTAAATAGTTGAAGTGACAAATAATTGTATTGTTCAAACCATCATATGCCCAAAATCAATTGCGGAAGGAAGCTTTACACATGCGTCTTTTGAATGATTCAACCCGCTAAGGTAATTTTGATTATAAATGAATGGTATGTATGTTTGTTCTTCAACCTGCTAAGGTAATTTTGATTATAAATGAATGGTATGTTTGTTTTTCAACCCGCTAAGTTTTCTTCCACCAAATCAGCAGCAGCCAAACTGATTGATTCTCATGATTCATTCCAATGCCTACCCACTACATCATTAAACATTAGTAAAATATAAACCTTGCCATGTGAAATATAATATTATAACAATTATATAAGAATAAAATATATAAAAATAATTGCTATATTTCAAAGCTAATGTTATATATTTACTTGAAGCAAGTGCAAATGGATGTGTTTTTTTTAATTTATTTTGAAGGCAATGGTTCCATTATTTCAAAATTTGGAGTGGTTATATATTTAATATTTGCGTCCTTTCACCGCACATGTCTATTAATAATTTTTTAATTCCATAATATAAACCTTTAATCATGTCGAGACATAAAGAATCTAACCATGTGATTATTAGTACCTATCAAGGCAGGGCTATGAGAATCAATTTTGAATTACTGATTTTTGTTCAATGAATCAATTTTTTTTTGAAATATATGTCATCTTAATAATTATAAAAAAAATTATATAAATATTAGTATATTCTTTAAATGTTATTTAGGAAAAAAAAATTAATCTTTATCAACATAAAATTTAGTTAATGTGAAATGATTGTAATAATTTTTTTAATTTCAATTATTAAGATGATATGATTATTTATTTCACATGTTGTGAACTGAAACAATAAATTTGTCCTCATCCTCAATCTAAACTTATATTTAATTATTATTTAGAGTTACCCTTTACGAAGTACCATTGATTCAAATAAAATAAAAATAAAAACCCTTGTCTGATTAAGTAAAAATAATTAAATAATTTATATATATGTACAGTTTACTTAAGTATTGTTACCACAAAAAAATTAATCATAAAATTGAGACATAATATATTCAATATTAACATGAAAATTAAGTGGAGACACAACAATGTCACTCACTCAACTTTATTCATTAACACCACGTCCATCCATCCGAATAAATGTGGTATTGATTACCAAATTTATTTTGTTAATTATATTGGAAGCGTTTCCACTGGAGGAAACAAACTTTAGATTCATCCTCGCATCTTTTTGATGCCATTCGCGTCATTATTGAAACAACTATCATCTGTTTTAGCAACAACCTCATGCCCTAGTTGAGGGTCCTATTCGCACAAAGTCAAAATATGTTGTAAATTAATTTTCAAAGTGCCCCATCATAGGGAGCTCAAAGATTTGTTTTATAAATATTCTCTAATCGCTAGAAATTTTGTAACAAAACCTAAAATATTTAGAGTTTGAATTAAATGAAAACTTGAATTCATAGAGAGTTACTTGAGATTGGTAAATTGAATCCGCAGAGCAAACTTGCTAAATGAAATACACGTGTTCAGTAATAATGCCACATGTGCGAACAATTCTTATGTAGCCTACGTTTTTTCTTTAATAAAGCGTATGTATGTATTATCTATGTTAATTTATTATTATAATATATAAAAATATGAAAATTATAATATATTAATATTAAAAAATTAGATATAATATAATATTTTATAATAATATTATATAACTAGCATAGAATATTGAATTGTGATATTTATCGATATATTTTACATAGATTTATTTAAGATATGTATGTTAGTATTATGTACATCATCATTATTATTATTATAATATATATATATATATATATATATATATATATATATATATATATATATATCGATGAGACGTGAGTGAGTTGGTAAAGTGACTTGGTTGTTATAAGTATCATCCAGGTTCAAATCTCAGATGTTATTAGAGGGTGGTTGTGGTCGATCGTTGGTATTGAGTCAGTTGTGACCGTTGATGGTATTCTCGACCTAGTTATGACCGTTCATTGGTATTCTCGAGCCAATTGTGGCCATTGTTAGTAATTTTAGTACTTGTGTACTTGGAGATTTGAGCTCTCGATTATGTCCAAGACTAGTTGGAGCTCCGATGAAAAGCATATAAGGATAAAAGTCCCACCAAAATTGAATCTATCTAAAAAAAATATTAATATATAATTATGTCTTGATCTACTTAAAAAATTTTATCTCAAAGTGGATACAATTGGAAAGGGAAGGTGGCATGTTATGCAAGGTGATGTTAAACACGAAATATATTGAGAGGGGGGGATGAATTAGTATATTATTTATCTTTTACTTAATCTGATTTCTTTTCTTTAACCACTTAATCACACATTCAAGATTTGTAATAAAACTAAAATAATAATATGCACCACACGAGAGAGAGAGAGAGAGAGAGAGAGAGAGAGAGAGAGACCATATTTTTACGTGGAAACCCAAAGTGAGAAAAACTACAAAGAACAATCTCAAGTATATGAATGAGCACCAATTTAAATTACAAAGTTCGCAAACACCAACTTGTAGGAGCACCAACACCAACGCTTTTGCCGAACACCAACATAACAACTATTTGTGAGCACCAACCCACAAGAGCACCAACTCCTTGCAACAATTTGTGAGCACCAACCCACATGAGCACCAACCCCTCTTGTGTATAAAACACAACTATCTCTCAATGTTACTTACTCAACAAATCATAGAACTCTACAATATCTCTTATTTTTTTCTCCTCTAAAACAAATACAAACCATGCACTCTCTTACATATAACACATGGCTTCTCAAACCTTTATTTATAGCTTTCCAAATGACCTTTGGCATTCACTCTTTGTGACCCTTCAATCCTCATAGAAAATGACACCAAACTTGTATGACCCTTCGTATCCTTGCATTTGAAAAGTCACATGGTGACCCTTCATAAGCAAATGCATCTTTTCCTCTTTTGTCTTTATCTTGGTGACTTTTTGTATTCATCAAAGTGTCCTTTCATGAAAAAATGCACCATACCCTCTTTTGTCTTCACATGGTGACTCTTGGAATTCCTCAAGATGACTTTTCATGAGATAATGCATCCCATTTCTCTTTTGTCTTTACCCTGTGACTCTTTGACTTCTCCATGGGCCCTCTTTTAACTTATATGCAACCAAAAATATATTCGTTAATATTAAATAAATATTAACATACATTAGCCAAGATATGAATATTAAAAATAACATTAAATGCAATGAGACCTTTATCACCAATACTAGACCTTTGACATTGATGACAATATTTTCAACAATCTCCCCCTTTGTCATTGATGGCAACTTCAAATTGAAATTGCCACATCTTGAAACTTGCACTGCACATGCCAACCTGCAAATACTGCCTTTTAAAACATATATAGTAACTCTCCCTTACTGTAACAACATGTACATGTTTCTTATATATATTTCTATACCTGTACCTATTTCTATTCTTCTCTCCTTTTGACATTAATGGCAAAGGGCCTATCCTAGAGCTAACACTTAGCTCCTCCTCAATTGATGTTGATCTTTAATGGCAGAAAGTAAAAAAAATTACTCCCAACTTTTTTTGCAGATATTCAAATGTGTCTTTTGGTAGTGCCTTTATGAAAATATCTACAATCTACTCTGTAGTATTGATATATTTCATCTTAACCTATTGATTTGCAACCTGCTCTCTCAAAAAGTGATATCTGATGGGAATATGTTTTGTTCTTGAATACATCACTAGATTCTTTGAAATATTAATAGCACTTGTGTTGTCACAAAAAATAGAAATAGGCTCATCATATTTTACCTTGATATCTTCTAAATTTTGCTTCATCCAAAACACATGAGTACAACATAATACCGCTGCAATATATTTTGCTTCAGCTATAGAAAGTGATACTAAATTCTATTTTTTGCTTAGTCATGATACTAAGCTATCACCGAGAAAAAAAAACTCCTCCCCTTATACTATTTATGTCATCCAAGCAATCTGCCCAATCTAAATCTGTATAAGCAATCAAAGTAAAATCTCTACCTGTGGGATACCACAATCCATAATCTAATGTCCCCTTGATATATCTAAATATTCTCTTCATCAACTAAACATGACTATCTTTTAGAGCTGACTGCTATCTTGCAACTATACCTACTGCATGCATGATGTCTGACCTCGATGCTGTCAAATATAAAAGACTATCAATCATAGATCTATACAAAGATTGATCTATAATAGGTGAATCTTTATCCTTGCTCACCTTATTTTCTATACTCATTGGTGTGCCAACTAGTGCACAATCTTCAAAACTAAATTTCTTCAACATTTCTTTGGTATATCTACTTTGAGATATGAAAATTATTTTATCTGATTGAAATATTTGTAACCCTAAGAAAAATGACAAATCTTTAAGCATAGACATCTCAAATTCTTTTTGCATATTATCAAAAAATTCTTGTCATCTCTTTAATGTTTCCTCCAAAAATGATGTCATTAACATATACCACAATAATCAATTGATGCTCACTTCTGTTTTGATAGAGATATTATTGTCAGCGAATTCTCTCTTAAAACCTTGATCCTGCAGGTACTTATCAAGTATTGCATACCAAGATATGGTTGCTTGTTTCAATCTACACAGTGCTTTCTTCAATCTCCATACATAGCTACTAATATTTGAAAGAATAAATCTCTCAGGCTGCTCAATGTAGATCTCTTCTTCTAGATTCTTATTTAGAAAGGTAGATTTGACATCCATCTAAAACACTTTAAAATTTTTAAACACTATATATGTAAAAAACATTCTAATAGCCTCTAGCCTTGCCACCGGTGCAAAAGTTTCTTCAAAATATATTCCCTCAATCTAAGCATATCCTTTACATACTAATCTTGTTTTATTGTTGGTCACTTCTCTATTTTCATTCAACTTATTTCTGTAAACCTATTTTGTTCCTATCACATTGTGATCTTTTAGTCTAGACACTAATTCCCAAGTATCATTTTTTTCTATCTAATTTAATTCTTCATCCATTACCTTAACCTAATGCTTATCATGTCTAGTTTCTAAAAAAGTGTTATGCTGAATTTTAGATAACAAAGAGAAATTAACTTGCTTATTTTCACTTACCATCATTCTTCTGGTGCGAATTCCTTCATTTATGTCCCTGATAATATCACTCTCATTATAATTTCTTTGGACATATTTGGATGGAGTTTTTGTGTCCTTTTTTTATTCTTTTCATCTTCATCTGATTCTTCAAAATCTTCCTCTTCAATGATTTCATAAATATCTACTAGATCACTGATTCTTTGTGTTCCATCTTCTTCTATCTTGACACTTGCACTTTTAACTATCTTCTTGATTCTTTTGTTATAATATTTATAAGCTTTATTTTTTAAGAATAACTAAAAATATATCTTCATTTGCTTTAGATTCAAACTTACTCAGTTTTTTATCAATTCTTTTTATGAAGCATTTGTTACCAAAAACTCTAAAATAATCAATTGTTGCTGGTTTGTTTTTCCATAGCTCATAAGGAGTCTTGTCACTATTGACTCTCAATAATGTTTTGTTCTAAATATGCAATATTGTAGCAACTGTCTCTTTCCAATATTTATATAGTATCTTGGATTCATTTAGCATTGTCCTTACCATCTTCTGAATTATTTTATTATTTTATTCAACTAATCTATTTTGCTATGGATTTTTGGCTACTGAATAATGTCTCTTTATTCCATGGTATTCACAAAACTCAATAAATTGATCTAACATTGAATCTCTTCTTCGGTCTAATTTTAAGCACTTAATCTTCAAATTGATTTCATTCTCAACTAATGCTTTGAATACTTTGAAATATCTGAAAACTTCTATTTTTTTCTTTAAGAATATTATCCAAGTCATACGTGAAAAATTATCAATAAGCAACATGAAATATTTCTCACTTTGAGTACATTGAGTTCTCATCGCTCCACACAAATTAGTGTGAACAAGCTCTAACATCTGAGTGGTCGAGTACTCTTTTGTTTTGAACCACCTTCTGGCCTGCTTCCCATGATGACAAGGTTCACAAAGCGTGTTGGATGGCTTTGTAATCTTTGGAAGATTTTTGACTACTTGTTTCTTGGTGATGTTGACAATATTATCAAAATTTATGCGTCCCATTCTCCTATGCCATAGCCAACGTTCTTAAATCTAACTCAAACAACATCTTTAACTTTTGATGTCTGATAACATATATAAATTATTACCTGTTATTTGAACATCTACAACCAACACATTTGAATTTTTTCTCTTAATTTCACAATATTATGCATAAAATTTTAATGTGTGCCCTTGATCACACATTTAACTTACATTCAAAATATTATGCTTAAGACTTTCTACATACAAAACATTTTCAATTTTAGTTCTACCATTATGCAAATTTAGTGTACATTTTTTGAGAATTTTGACAGTAGTATTATCTCTGAATTTCACTGTGCCACCATTGATCTTTTTCAAGGTTATGAACTTTCTCTTGTCTCCTATCATATACCTTGAACATATAATATCAATGAACCATGGCTTTTCTTCATTTCTTGCATGCAAAGCTGTTTAGACCAACATAGACTTTTCAAGTTGTTTTTTCTGCCATGAACCTATCTAAACTTTATTTTTGATGAATGGAACCTTGAAACTTTAATCTTTCTTGATTGACTCAAACACGCTTCTACAATACCAAGCTACGTGTTTGAATTTATTACACTTGTAACATATTATGGCATCTTCATTAAACCTCGATAGAGGAGCAAAAGAGTTGTGGCTTCTGCTTGACTCTACATGGGTTTTCTTCTCCTTATTTCTAAAATTGTTAGTTTTTTTTCAATATTTTATTTTCTTATGATCATATCCATTATAATAAAAATAGTAATCATAAAAATAAGACCTATTTGTGTATATCCGATTTGATTATCTTTTGTAACTCTGTTCCTTCCAGCCTTCTTTGTTTGAGATGTCCTCTATATTCTTAACTTCTTCCATTTTTATTTCTTTATTTGTAAGAGCTTCAGCATAGCTTTTTCTTTTATTTTGTTAACCTTATATATGGTCCTCCTTTCTCTTTTTTAAATATGATACATGTCTTATCTAACATTGATATTTGATTTTTTAATATCTTATTCAACATATTAGTTTTATTCTCAAATTTTAAATCATTGGCTACTCTATCATTGATTGCCTTATTTGTTTTCTCAAGATCTGATTTTAAAGAAGTAATTTCAATAACATACCTTTTACATTCTTCACTTACTTTTTGTAATTATGTCGTTAGATATTTTTCATTATTATTCTTCAAAGTGTGCTTATAGATATTTAATTGTTTCCTTTGACTCCTTTTTATTTTTCTCGATCTGGAGCTTTAATCTTTGATTCTTCTTTTAAAGAGCTTTTAACTCTTTCAAGGCACAAATGAGTTCTTCTAGATTCACTTTGATTTAATCTCATTCTTATTCTTGATCATCTATACTTTTGCTTACGAAGGCATCTTCATGTATGGCCATGAATATAATCTCTTCTTCTTGCAAATCACTGACTCCACTATCTTCAGCTAAGTTAGGATCTTTAGAATACAAACTCTTCTTCTCGAATTTCTTCAATTTTCCTTTGAAATTCTTCTTGTATGTAGACTTTTCTTATTCATTTTCACCATTACCCTTATCTAGGCACTTAGCTACAAAATGTCCAATCTTTTTACAATTAAAATATTTAAAATATAATTTTTCTTGATACTTATCTATGTCCTTTTTCGACTTGTGAATGAATAAAGCTCCATTGACATCTTCATCTTCACTAGAACTATCACTTGATCCTTGAATCTTAGCCTTCTATTTTTTTGATGTCCTGAAAATAGCTTCTCTCTTTGAGGGTTTCTCTTGTTTGGTCTACATCTCATATGCCGTAAGAATACTATGTATCTCATCTATCTTTAGCTTGGCTAAATTCTTCATCTCTTCAATTGCCAAAACTTTTGCATCATATCTCAATGGTAGAGATCTCAAAAAAAAATGTACCATAATTGATTCTCCTAACTTTTCTCCAATACCTTAAATATAATTAACTATTTGATTAACCACAAAAGATAACTTGCTATATTTTTTTCCTTTTCCATCTTCAAACTCTTAAACTATCTTCTAAAAGTCTGAAGCTTAGCTTGCTGAACCTTTCCATCATCTTTGTAAATATTCTCAAGTTTTATCCAAGTTTCATGAGCAGATTTACATTGCATAACTTTAACAAATTTTGATTCACATAAACCATATAAAATAGCATTTAAATCTTTAGCGTTATTTTCACTTACCTTCTTTTTTGCAGGAGTAGTTACAAATGTATGTGGCTCTTCATATTCCTCCACCACTACTTGCCAAATGTCAAATCCAAGTGCCATCAAATAAGTCCTCATCTTTATGCTCCAAAAAACATAATTTGTCCCATCAAAAAAGGTGCCTTATTTGTAGAAAAACTTTCATGTGATCTAGCCATCTTGCTTTTCCCAATCTACCTTCAAGTTGTAATTTTTTTCAAAAAGAACTTACTCTGATACCAATTATTAAGCACAAAATATACTGAGAGGGGTGGGTGAATCAATATATTATATATCTTTTACTTAATCTAATTTTTTTTCTTTAACCACTTAATCACACATTCAAGATATGTAATAAAACTGAAATGATAATATGCACCACATGAGAGAGAGAGAGAGAGAGAGAGAGAGAGAGAGAGCAAATTTTTATGTGAAAATCTAAAGTAAGAAAAACCACAAAGAACAATCTCAAGTATATAAATGAGCACTAACTCAAATTACAAAGTTTCTAAGCACCAACCCCTTTGTCAAACACCAACACAACAACTATTTGTGAGCACCAACCCTTGCAAAGATTTGTGAGCACTAACCCATAAGAGTACCAACCTCTCCTATGTATAAAACACAACTATCTCTCAATGTTGCTTACTCAACAAATGATAGAACTCTACAATATCTCCTACTTTTATCTCCTTTAAAACAAATACAAACCATGCACTCTCTTACATATAACAAATGGCTTCTCAAGCCTCTATTAATAGCTTTTCAAATGAACTTTGGCATTCACCCTTTGTGACCCTTCAATCTTCATGAAAAATGGTGCCAAAATTGCATGACCCTTCGTATCCTTGCATTTGAAAAGTCACATGGTGACTCTTCATAAGTAAATGTGTCATTTCCTCTTTTGTCTTTATCTTGGTGAATTTTTGTATTCTTCAAAGTGTCTCTTCATAGAAAAATGTGTCATACCCTCTTTTATCTTCACATGGTGACTCTTGGAATTCCTCAAGATGACTCTTCATGAGAAAATACGTCCCATTCCTCTTTTGTCTTTACCCCGTGACTCTTTGACTTCCCCTTGAGCCCTCTTTTGACTTATATGCAACCAAAAATATATTTTTTAATATTAAATAAATATTAACACATATTACATAAGATATGAATATTAAAAACACCATTAAATGCAATGGGGCCTTTATCACCAATACTAGACCTTTGACATCAATGACAATATTTCTAACAGGGGAAAGGTGAAGATTTGGCAAAGTAGAATGGGTGTACATTGTGGCAGGTGATGTAGTTTAGTCATAAGAGGGAGTGTCGAATGTCAAATATTTATATTAAAGTTTATATCAATTATACAAAGTTTTAACACTTATGTTTTAGGGAATGTTAATTCATGTGTATTTAATATTATTCAATGTAATTGTTTATTTCGAGAGGTTATTGCATAGAAACCTTGATGACATTCTTTTTATCTTGATACTATATAATCTTTTAGAAAATAATAGATATTCATTTATATTATGCATCCTATGTCTTGTCCTCATGTGAGTGGTATTGTAGTGTTGATTCATGTTGCATATCAGAAAAAGAGCTCTGGAGTGACTCGTTCATCTTTGAAAATGGAAAACTACCAAAAAATATTAGGGGTTATTGTGCACCGACTGTAGCAATGTTCCCTTTATCTCGACACCATCTAATATTTTGAAAAATAATGGATAGTCATTGATAATATGCACCCTAAGTCTTGTCTCCCAAGTGACTAGTATTAAATAAGATTTATTTATGGTAGTGTCTAATTTGAGATACATCAAATTGCCATAGCGCTTTGAGAAGTATGCAAAAATTGGTAGGAATTTGAACATAGATGCAATAGACTACTCAAAATTAGCATCACATTTGCTTTTTATGATAATTTTACATTTCCTCAATTCACCAAATATAGAGAAACTAACACTATTATTATGAATAAAATGTTTTTTAGTGGCATCTGTGGGGTAATTTTGTGCAATGGTGGGAGTATGTTAATATTTAATTTTTTAGAGCTAACAAAATTTAAAAATATAAAAAAACCTTTACCCATTTTTAATTAATTAATTAATTTAGATCTATAATTATTTATGCTGGGTGTGTTATAATTTTGTTGAGGTAATTTTATTTATTTCAAAATAAAAGAATTTAATTATGTATTTACCATGTTGGAATATATGGTGGGTGAATTATACTTATTGTTATGGTAATTTTATTTACCTCAAAATAAAATAATTTATTTATTTGGGTCCTAATTATTTAATAACATAGATGAATTATAATTGTATTGTGAAATATAGTATAATATAATATATATAATATAATATAATTATATTATTTTATATTATAGTATATTATATTATTTAATTATTTTATAATATTATATAACTAACAAATATATCTTAGATAAATTTATGTAAAGAGGTACTTATATCAAATTGAATTGTGACATTACTAGAATTAATATCTCGAGAATGATATCTATCAGTATATTTTACATAGATTTATCTAAGATATGTATGCCAATGTTATGTAAATTATTATAAATATTATTATATATAATATATATTTAAAATATTATCAAAATATTAATATATAATTATGTTTTTCTCTACTTAAAATTCTTTATCTCAAAGTGGATATAGTAGAATGGGTACACTTGGTGGCAGGGGATGTATTTAGTCATAGGAGGGAGTGTTGAATGTCAAATATTTGTATTAAATTTTATTTCAATTGTATAAAGTTTTAACACTTATGTTTTAGGGAATATTAATTCATGTGTATTTAATACTATTCAATGTAATTGTTTATTTCGAGAGGTTATTGCATAGCAACATTGATGACATTATTTTTATCTTGATACTATATAATCTTAAAAAAATAATGGATATTTATTTATATTGTGCATACCATGTCTTGTCCCTATGTGAGCAGTATTTTAGTGTTGATTCATGTTACATATCAGAATAGGAGCTCTGGAATGACTCGTTCACCTTTGAAAATGGAAAACTACCAAAAACATTTAGGGGTTATTATGCACCGACTGTAGCGATGTTCCCTTTATCTCAACACCATCCAATATTTTGAAAAATAATGGATATTCATTGATAATATGCACCCTATGTCTTGTCCCCCATGTCGATAATATTAAATATGATATATTTATGGTAGTGTCTAATTTGAGATACATCAAACTGCCATAGTGCTTTGAGAAAGTGCATTTTGAGAAAGTATGCAAAAATTGGTAGGAATTTGAATGTATATGCAATAGACTACTCAAAACTAACATCACATTTGCTTTTTATGATAATTTTATATTTTCTCAACTCATCAAATAAAGAGAAACTAACACTATTATTACAAATAAAATAGTTGTTGTTAGTGTTATTGAGAATGAGGATGGAACAAGCTTGAAAATATGTCGGTGCATTTATTTTCTTTATTGCATTTAATTATATTTATTATTTAGATTGGTGCACTAATTACTTATTGTAATTAGTTTATTATGTTTATTAATAATTTGCACCAAATAAGATAAGTTTGCTTAGCTAGTAGTCAAGTTGGACACCTATCTTGTTACAATGAAGTTCCACTCCATTATTCAAGGTAAGATAGGATAATATTATTGAAATAGTAGTCAACTTGTGTTGATCATTTACACAAGTTGGACACCTATCTTGTTAGTATGGAGTTGCACTCCATTATTCTTGTAGTCAGATATTAGTTGAACTATACGTGTTGTGTGAGTTCTCTGATCTTTATCTTACACACCTTGATCTATATAAATAATGGCTATTTATGTATTCTATCATCATATTAATATTGAATTATCATAGTAATTCATCATATTTGAGTTATTTATTTATTTCTATTATTGTCTCAGATATATAGTTATTGTTTATTACTATTACTATTTTATCTCTTATTTATGCTTGTTATCAGATTCATTATATCATGTAGCTAATTTTAACATGGTACCAGAGCTATTTTGAATCTGTAGATTGCTAAATATTCAACAAAAAAATATCTAGATATAAGATCAATTTTTTGATTTTATGTACAGGCATAAATTAAAGCTTTGTGGAGAATTTTTGAGCTCACTATTGAGTTCAGAGTACCTGAGATAGTCAAAATCATCTACAATTTTGTCCAAATTGGGCATAGAAAGCAAAATTGGTAAGGGTTTGATCTAAAAGCACCACACCCAAATCCAACAGGTACCTAAAAATTGAAGCAGTTTTGAGCAAAATAGACCTCACGATTATGTTCAAAAGATGTCAAAACCTATAGATCCATATACAATTTATCCAATTTGGACACAGTCACTCGGAAGGCAATTTATTTTTACTTCTAGGTACGGTTGTACAGATTGTGCAGGCAATTTTTTTTTTTGGCATGCCTCACGGATCAATAGGCAGATTTGAAAGGATAACTTTGGGATCCCACCATTTGAGCATCGAGGGTTATTTTTGAATTTTTTTTTTCTTGAAATAGCTTAAAATTTCATGCTCTTCACTACTGTACTTTCATTTTTTTTTAAATTTTTTCATATTTTATAAAATTCAAGTTTTTTTGTAGCAACTCTTGCCCGTTATCATTTTTAAACTTCAAAGGCTCATAAATTTCACATTCGACCTCGTATTGAGGTCTCATTTTTTTTTGAAAGTTAATATTTTTTTGAGCACAACGCATTGGTGTAAAAAATTTTGTAATAAAGTGCATATTTTTTGTACTTTTAGATTAGAGGGCCTAATTGAGTTTTTTGTAAATTGAAAAAATTATAATCCATCCTTGTAACTACACTCAATTATAAAATACAAAAAATAATTGTTCGATAGGATAAAACTAAGTAATTCAAAGAGGTTTTATGGTGTGTTCTATATTTTAATTTATGTTTTATGATAGTTTATTTCTAACTGCATCATGGAGAATCCTAAGTTTTCACTATTAACAACATACAACTATAACACATGAAAATAAAATGCTTGGAATGCATTAATGATGCTAAGATATACGTCTTACATAATAACTCTTCTTGCTCTATCTACTGATGCAAAAGAGTTACAACACTTTCTCTTTGAAACTACTAAGGTAATTGGATGCATTCAGTCTTACATGTGTTTAGATTTGAATTTTCATCTTAACAAATATATCACTCTAAAAAGGGTTTGAGATAAATTAACATCATTGTTTGATAAAATAGATGAGGTTCATGATTATCAAATTAACAACGAACTCATCAAACTGCCATAGCGCTTTGAGAAAGTATGAAAAAATTTGTAAAGATTTGAACCTAGATGCAATAAACTACTCAAAATTAACATCATATTTGATTTTTATGATAATTTTACATTTCCACAATTCACCAAATAAAGAGAAACTAACACTATTATTACGAATAAAATAGTTGGTGTTAGTGTTATTGAGAATGAGGATGGAACAATTTTAAAATAATGTTGGTGCATTTATTTATTTTATTGTATTTATTATTTATATTGGTGCACTAATTATTTATTGTAATTAGTTTATTATGTTTATTAATAATTTTTACCAGATAAGATAAGTTTGCTTAGCTAATAGTCAACTTGGACACCTATCTTGTTACAGTGGAGTTTCACTTCACTTTTCAAGATAAGATAAGGTAAGATTGCTTAGTTATTAGTCAACTTGTGTTGATCATTTACACAAGTTGGACATCTATCTTGTTAGTGTGGAGTTACACTCTACTATTCTTGTAGTTAAATATCAGTTGAACTACATGTGTTGTATAAGTTCCCCGATCTTTATCTTGCACACCTTGCTCTATATAAGCAATGGCTATTTGTGTATTCTATCATCAGATTAATATTGAATTATCAAAATAATTCATCATATTTGAATTATTTAGTCATTTCTATTATTGTCTCAGATATACAATTATTGTTTATTACTATTACAATTTTATCTTTTATTTATGCTTTATATTAGATTCATTAGACCCTGTAGTTAATTTTAACAAAATATGTGTATCCATCTAATTGTATATGGTATCATGCATATATAAATTACATTATATAAGAGGTGTCTTTTATTGAAGAATCTTTTCAATTTTTCATCTAATTGGTTTTAGAGTCATCTAACTTAGTTTTATATGGTTAATTTAGTCTACATATTTGTCTAATTAATTCTAGACTCGTCTAAATTGTCACATGGTGCATTTTCTACATTTTTAGAGGAGCCATTCAATATAAAGCACATGTTTTCATTGAGATGACACATGTTTCAAACATGTGTTGGGTAATTGAAATAGTTTGATGGAAGCTATAGGTTACTTTTGACAAATGTGGCATGTCACTTAATTTTTCACATGCATCTCCCAAGGCTTATTTAAGACTATCACTTGAAATACCTTGTCATTGCCTCTCACTATCACCACCCAAGTCACCTTCAAATATTTCATTATTTTCATGTTCTATATGTTCTTTTCCTTCCCCACTACTTCACCATTGTTCTAGTTCATTATGAAACAAAATTTCTCCTCCCTGTACAACACAATACCACACCATTTGAAGAAAGATCACCTCATTTTCTATTATCATGTCCAAATATATATATATATATATATATATATATATATATATATATATATAATTGTTTATTAACACTTGGTGCACAAAGGTCAAATGGGGTCAACGATCATAGGTTTCTAGTTAGGTGTTGATGTCTAAATGTGTACCATAGGTGCCCAGAGTGTTTAGAAATACTTCTCATTTTTGAATTCAAAGAATTCAATGCCTGAGTTGCAGGTTGTGATAATCATGTTACATGTTGGTAGAATAGAGACAAAATAAGTGACTATTTCACAACATTTATATTAGTTGGTGGTTGGGAGCCACCATGATCAAACAATAGATCTATGTAAAGTATGCAGTAATTACGTAAATAATAGTGAATTATGATTAAAAAACTAAATTAAAAATTAATTTAGAATGGAGATTTACAATGACAAGTTGAACTAAGGTGATTCAGGGCAAAAAAAGTAAAAGGAATGGTAGGGCAGAAAGAAATATTGCTGATCTTCATTCCAAACATCATAACAACGTTCAAATTTTATCCAAGCATGCACTTAAAACCAACATGTAAAATAAGATATCTTAGCCCAAATCACATCACATATCAGGCAAACTTTTAAGAAAAGTCAAAATAATACAAATAAGAATCAGTTTCACTTTAAAGATTATACCTCTACAAGCAAATATCATTGGCCCAAATGCAAGAAGGGCAAAGAAAATGAAATGAAACTAAAGACTTTTAGTCAACCTAGCATTGACACAAGTTAACATCTCTGCAATTAAGGGTGCACATCAAAAATCTATAAGAACCCTTTAAATCTAGAAATCAGAACAAGCAAATGAGAGAGAAGCTATGGCAACAAACACACATAAATGGTGGACAATCTTTGCAGAATTTATTGCTTGTATTGCTTACTTCAAGTTTACAAAGTAATTTTAGTTCTAAAACTCCCCCTTCCCTACGAAATAAAATTACTGTCTTTTATAGAAGGACAAGACAACATTCTTGTTAGTCATGTTGACAACAAATGTACAAAAATAAAGACAACTGTCCCTTTTGCAAAGTTTTTAGAATACATTTGTCTTTTCAAAATGGATTGACCTACAGGGAAATATGTTAACAAACCAGCATATACCTTTACAAAAATAGTTTATTTTTTAATATATATATATTTTTTAAAATATATTTTCAGCTGGCTGGTGGGACCTGTGTTGATGAAGCCCCTTGTTGTTGCTGAAGAATACTCATTGCTTTGAGTGGATATATTTTGTTTTTACTTTAGTTTGGACATATATGAAAACTCAATTAAAAAATTTAAATTAATGAGAATCTTACAAAGTGCATAGCCTTTCTACCAAACTGTTAGGACCTTCCATTTAAAAACCAATGGCTCCATTTGACAAGTGACTGAGTATGGAAAAATAGTAGAAAATGCTTTACAGGGCAATTTTACATGCTTGTATTTTTTGGTACACTATGTCACATGAGTTGAAACTTGGTGCAAATGGTTATGGCACAAAGATGAACAAACTTATTTGATTGTTTCTCCTAAAACTATAGCACTTGTGAGATATGACCTGTTCAATATGTCCACTAGGCTCTGTTTGGACCTTGAAAACTAGCTAAAATGCTTTGAAGATCAACTTTGCATATCCATAATTTTTGATGCGCTATGTTGCATGAAATAAAAATTAGTAAAAATAGTCTTTGTACAAATTTGAACAAAACTATTTGACCATTTTATTTGAAGTTTTAGTGCATGAGAGATATGGCCTCATAAAAATGCCTACTAAGCTCAATTTGGACCCTACAAAATTGACCAAGTCTGGACAAACAATAAAAAATGCATTAGAGGGTAAATTTCCATGCTCTTATATTTTGATTCACTATTTTTCATGAGCTCAAACTTGATTAAAATATTCCTTGTATGAGGTTTAACAAACCCATTTCACCATTTGTCTTGAATTTGAAGCGCATGAGAGATATAACCTATTCAATATGCCCACTAGACTCTATTTAGACCCTGAAAACCAACCAAAATGCTTTGAAAGTCAACTTTGCATACCCATAAATTTTGACATGCTATATCACATGAGCTAAAAATTGGTGAATATGTTCCTTGCATGAGATTTAACAAACCCATTTGACCATTTCTTTTGAAATTGTAGCGCATGAGAGATATGATATGTTTAATGTGCCCACTAGACTCTGTTTACACTCCCATTTGATGTTTGTGCGACTGTATTTGACGTCCCAAAGACTATCAAATTAAAGATCATATGGATTGTTTCATGGGATTAAATTTAATTTCCACACCACCGTCATGTGATGTCCATGAGATCGTATTTAACATCCCAAAGACCGTCAAATTTAAGCTCATTTGATTTTTTCATGGGCTTAAATTTGACGTCTTAGAGACCGTATTTGACATCCCGAAGACCATCAAATTTAAGCTCATGTAATTTTTTTAATGAGCTTAAATTTGACGCTCGCGTGATCATCTTATTTTTTTATCTAACTTTGCAATTTTATATCTTGAAGCGCAAAACTCACTAAGACACCAAATTTGCAGGGAATGAACTTAATACCAAAAAGAACAAACCCATTTGATCCGCTGGTCCCAGGAGATTTATAAATACACCTATAAAATGTTTGAATGAACCATTTTTCATGATTTTGTATGACGTCCATGTACTTGTCAAGAAAACAACTTAAAATTGCATGGGAGCCAACTTTGAATGCTCGTGACTTTTGATGCGCTATATCGCATGAGCTCAAATTTATAGAAAATGTTTCTTGTACAAATGTAAACAAACTTATTTGACCATTTCATCTGAAGTTTTAACACATGAGAGATGCTCTGTTTGAGTTCTCTGAAAATGGTTATGGGAAAAACAACGAAATGTGGTCAAGAGGCCAACTTTGCATGCCTATAACTTTTGATGTGTTATGTCATATGAGCTAAAAATTAGTGAAAATGGTTCTTTTATGAGGGTTAACAAACTCATTTGACCATTTCATCTAACGTTATAGTGCATGAGAGATATGGCTTCTTGAAAATGCCTATCGGACTCATTTTGCACCTGAGAAACACAGTAAAAAATGCTTTGGAGGGCAACTTTAGATCTCCATAACTTTTGACATGCTTCATCACGAGAGATAAATTTTTTTACGTATGATCTAAGCATGAAGATGAATAAAATTATTTGATAATTTATCTTGAAACATCCACAAGTGTGAAATATGATTCGAACAAACTGCCTAATCAGATTTTTTGTTATCATATCAAAATGTCCAAATGGACACAATGAAGAACCAACTGAATACCATGTATTTTCATATTTAATCCAATCACTCTTGGCACCCTATAGGGTCTCTGCAACTTTCCTATGGTCTTTGTAAATTGACAAATGACACTTTAAATGAACTTACTTAACTTGACTTTTTATAGACCTAAGGCTAGTAAAGGACCAAATTAGGATTAAATCATGAAATTCAAACATAGCTCATTTAATATAGGCCTCATCAAACCTGTAACCCGAACACAAAGAATAAATGCTAACAAACCTAGATAGGGTCAGACTAGAACCATGAACCAATAAGTCAGTCAAACCATGGTGTGGATGAGCTTCAAAACAAAAAAAGGTGCAAACATGCCAGTGACACCCTGATCAATTGAATTTTTAATTTTAAGGTAAAAATTTACATGATTTGATACAAAGGTCTCCATTTTTTAGAAATGGTGGGTATGTTTCCCTCAACATTAGGTAAAATTGTCAATTTACATCCTTTGGCTTTACAAACTATCACTTTACCAAAACATAAATTTACATCCTTTTCAGTATAAATTCTACCTTTAAGGCAAGTGTGTTAAATATGTCATAAATCACTAATTAAAAATACCTCATAGATGCCATTATTATTATTACATGCAAGAGTGCTATAATCACAAAAAAATTAATTATATTATAATAATGACATGTTATATAGGTTTGTATGTGTATCTATTTGAGCTTCTTCGAGTCAATCCCTTAAAATACCCTATCATTGTCTTTTACCATCATAACCTAGGACAACTTGAAATATGTAACCACTTTTATGCTTAGTATGGCCTTTCTCTTTCATAACACTTTGCCATTGCTCATAATAATAGTGAAACAAAACATATCATCCCTAGAAAGTTCACTACCATATGAAAGAACATATAATTTCATTTTCCAACATCACTTCCATAAAAAAATACGATATGAGGTAAGTGTCCATGTATTTCAAGTGAGATATGAGGTAAGTGTCCATGGGTTTCAAGTAAAAAATGAAGAGAATTTGGTTTACATGTTTTTATTTCATTCTAAGTATTTATTGTAGATGATGTGTATTGGTCTCATTTGCTACAATAATAATAAAGAATGAGTTGCTTCATCAACAGAAAAAAGAAAAAGAATGAAACCCTAGAAATGAATCAAACCCTACCTATATCAAATGTTTTTTGTTAAAATCTATATGCGCATTTAAAATTTCAAGAGATCTTTGTATTTTATGGGTTATTTTGAGGATATATAACAATTCAATTTAACTATATAGTGAGATTGAAGACCAAACACACTGAAATTATATATGATTTTGATGATATAAAATTGTGAGTTTCATCGCCTCATTGACTTTTTGATTTTTGAATTTATTTAAGTACTAAAATCAATGATAAATATTTATGTTTATTTGCATAACTCATTAAGCTCAAATTTTGTAATTGTAATTTCAGAGATTTTATCCCATGACATATTGAGTTTCATTGGCAGTTTAAATTGTTAATAATATCATGAAGGGTGTAAAATATGCTTCTCTACCAAAACTATCAAGGAAAGAATTTAGCTTTTCAATATCTGGTTTATATTTTCAATTTAAGCTTAGTACATGAAATATTACATCTACACAAACCTAGGATAACATATTTTAAAATTTGATAAATGAACATAATAATAATCATATTTTTATAATAAATTTTATGGCTATAGGAGTTCCCTTGAATCTTACATCCCCAGTTCCGAACGCTTCTTACACCTATAGCTCCACTAGGGGGCCTACTTATTACAAATCCATGGATATGCTCTTATATCCTCCTACTTCTACTTACATTGCTTACTCTCAGGAATATGCTCAATTATCATGTTTAGATAGCAGATGAGCTCAAAGAAAGTTGAAGGGAGTAGAGGTTTTAAAAGAAGTAGTAAACCCAACAATCCATTGACTTTGTTTCACTAGATACAAACATGGTACAGAAGGAAGCATTGCCACCACATTTGGTAAGCTTATACATGACGTAGATAAAAAATTGTTATCTACTTAGACAAACACCTCTAGAAATTCATGTAATAAAACTACCACTTGTCTTGTGGAAAATACATTTAAAGTGTTACACATCATGGTGATCTTATGGCCTTGATGATTAAATTTTATGGTGTTATATGCCAATAATAATAATTGATGCTCAATTCCAAGGAAAACAAATCACAGTCTTGCTTTGAGGCCATACATTTTTTATTTGGTAGTTATAATATTATTTTTGTGAAATCTCATGTTTTTAGTTTCCCTCCCAACCGTTTTTGAATATCCTCAGCATTTTGAATTTCAATTTGAGTGGGAAAACCAAAGACATGGGTTCTCCCACCCCTCCTACCCATTACAGAAGTTATCCTATGTCTAATGATTCTGGACAGAAGGTCATCACTATGCAGAAGACCATTTCTAATTAATTTCATGCCCTTGGCAGAAGCTCTCCTGTGTTTGGCAATTCTGGGCATAAGGGCATCACTGCACAAAAGACCATTATTAATTCCCCTCATGCTCATGGTGAAAGATCCACTATATCTTATGATTCTAGGCAGAAGGCCATCGCTACAAAAAAGACCATCATTGCATCCCCTCATGCTCATGGTGGAAAATCCATTGTGTATGGTGATTCTAGGAAGATGGTTGTCAATGTGTAGAAGACCAAAGTTATTTCCCTTCATGTTCATGGTGGAAGCCCTTATGTGTCTAGAGAATCTAGGTAGATGGATATCACTATGCAAAAGACCATCGTTGCTTCTCCTCACGCTCAGGACATAAGTTTTCTTATGTTTGGTGACTCTAGGTAGATGATCACTGTTGAGTAGAAGAACGATGTTGCTTCCCTTCATATTCATGGTAGAAGCCCTTTTGTGTTTAGCAATTCTGGGCAAAAGGCCATCACTGGGTAGAAAATTGATGTTGCTCCCTTTTTTGTTCAAGGAAAAAACTCCCCTGTTGCTAACAAAGTCTTGGATGTCATAGAAATAGAAGCTACAATGAACCCTTGAAAGCATATATCCTTTGTTGAAGCAGTATCTCACAAGACGACTCCAAAATCAGACTCCATACCTCTCAAACCTGCATCTTTTATCCTGGTTGTGATCTTTGATAAGAAAACGATCAAACAAGTGATTAGATCAAAAGAATTCTTCTTAGCCAAAGGTCTCATTTGCAAATTTGTGGATTACTGTCCAAAACTTCAAGAGCTACATGCCTAGATCTCAAAGCATTGATAACCCCTCCTATTAGGTACTCTTGATATTTACCCTTATGCAAAAAGTTTCTTTACTATTATCTTCTACAATATTGAAGATAAGAAAGAAATTCAAAACAATTTATGGTATTTGAATCACCACCCCCTTGTCATCAAACCATGGTCCCTGCCTTCAACCCCCTCATAGAACCACTTAATGAAAAACCCATATGGGTTCATCTGCCTCGTCTTCCTATGTAGTTTTAGACTGAATCTAGTTTAAAGGCTATTGGTAATTCACTAGGTGATTACCTACAAATGTATCCTGATACTGATTATTTTTATCCCACTACTTTTTCCAAACTTTTAGTGAATATTGACAGCTCCAAGAATTTGCCTAAAAATATCACTTTACAAGTTGGGGACCGCTCTTGGTCCCGACCCCTGAACTATGAAGGTTTATTATTTCATTGTCATAGTTGTTTTAATACAAGACATTTAACCAAAAACTGCATTTCCCTAAAAAAAAGAAGGAATCCTCTTGGTGGAAAGACTACAACATTGATACTTTGTAGGTGGAAGTCGAAGAAGATCCAGATGGTTTTGACAATGAGTCACCTTTGGAATATCTTGAACCTCAGTTCCAAATGAGGACCTTAAAAGTCTTCCTCAATTTGAGTATGTTTTGCTGAAAGACCTAATCTCTCAAAAGAAATCCACGAACATGATGGTCCCCTTCACACCAATCTCCTCCTTCAATAAATTCCTAGGCTTGGAATTATCTAGGGTAGAAACTTTCAAGGACCCAACAATGAAAGACAAATCCCAAACCTATGCTATTGCAAAATATAAGGCTGGACAAAGGTTCATAAAAAGAAAAAAAGGTATTAAAACAGTGTTACAACGTTTCTGTATGACCCTCTGCTCACGGGGAATTTGAGAAGAAACTAATGACTCAGAGAGTCTCAGAACGAAACCACATAAGATAGTTGTTGAAGGCAAAAGATCATTGTTAATTCATAGAAAGTGGTTGGGCAGAACCACTGTTTGTTTTATCTTGTTAGTTGTTTTTGGTACATTGTTGTTGTGCTTGCCCTATTTCCACTGGTAGAGACGTTATTTTTACGCATAAATGATACATCTTTATCTCCTTTGTATTAAGTTTTAGGATCTTTAAAACTCATAACATTTACCTTATCAAATAATAATAATAATAATAATACATGGGTTTTTAGTCAAAAAATTGGGCATGAATATTATTATTATTATTATTTTATAATAATAAGATTATCTTAAATAATATCATTATATATTACAATAATCACTATATTATACTATAGTATATTTATAGTATAATAAAAGTAGAAACCAAACGTCTCTTTTCCATGCAACTCATTTCCATGCAGTATGAAGAAACCGACACCCTAATTTTCCATTATCACCTTTATAAAAAAAATATCAAATTGTCATTTCTTAACCCTTGTGAACAAAATGTTAGACAAGGTCAAAGGTCATGAGTTCTGAGTGTGATACAATTGCCAATTTACACTTTCACTTTATAAATCTCCAATTTATCAATAGAAGAACTTTAATCACACGAGGGTATGAATCTTGTGCACTATATGTTGGTTATATTTATTATGAAAGATCTTTGCTATGTTTATATAATGGAATCTCTAACAATATTGGTTTGTGGTAAATTTATTTTTGTTAAAAGTTGAAAATAAAAAATGGTAATTTTGTTGGGGATATTATATAGTGATTAGAACGTGGTTCTAGAGTACATCAATTCTTTAGCCACTTATGATTAGGTATTGCAACATATAAAATGAAATTAGGGTTTGGTGTAAAGTGATTATTTAGGGAATGTGGGATAGGGGTGATGGTAAAAATAAACATAGTTGAAAGAATAAAATAGTAGAAGTTACACTAATGCAACATATAAAATGAAATTAGGGTTTAGTGTAAAGTGATTATTTAGGGAATGTGGGATAAGGGTGATGGTAAAAATACGCATGGTTGAAAGAATAAATTAATAGAAGTTACGCTAAGTGAGCAAATAAATATGTATGTTAATAAAATTTTTTATTTTTATTCCAATATATAAATTGTGTTTTAAAGGGTTTGAAGCACACAAACTAAAAAACTTTGATAAAACTTACTCAAACCTATTAATAATTTTCACAAAACATAAAATCACGAAATAATATCAAGAAACAGAGATAAAACCCTCTCAATATTCCTTACACCAACAAATCAATTTCTAATTTTATCTAGACTAAAATAATGGTTTGTGAATAAATTATCATGGTAAAATGTACCTAATTTTTTTTTTTGGTTTATGAGTGTGCTGCACAAGGCACCTATCAAAAGCGAAAGGATTTTCTGGTGAAGGTTTGTTTTTTTGGCATTAAGATTGGACAAAATTCGGAAATATAATGTAAGCCCCAAGATTTTAAATTTGGGTCAAAATTATGGGAAACTTGTAGGCTGTCTTTTATATTTTGTTGCTGAAATATTTAGAAACTTTTGCAGAGAAAGGTTCTTATTTTAGCGGGCATTGCAGAATTTTCCCTTAAAAAATCTTCACTTTTGAAGATTTGTTTTAACAAACTGCAGGTGCGGAACTGTGAAAGCAAAGTAAATACCTACATTTTTCAACATGTGCATCGTTTTCGTATTAGTTCAGCATTTTTGGTGATATAAATTTAGAGATTCTACCTTCCTTCATATTAAATAAAAGTTGCTTATTTTGTATTAGAGTGATTTTGTTAGTAGTTTTTTCACGAATTTTTATGCGATGTATGTATATGGATTATTAGTGAAATATTTTATTTTTAGGAGATAAAAGCATGTTTTAAGCATGTAAATGGATGTGAATCCAAGAGTCCAATGTTATTTGTTTGTCTCAACTAAAACTTATTAAACTATTTTAATAGTAAATTATTTTTTTATTAATTAAATTATCAAATTAATATTCTTTATTTCATAAGAGTATTATGTAATAAATTCTCACAAAACTTATTTTATTTATTGTATGTTTTTCATCTATTTTCACTCAACACATTTATGTGATAGGGATATAATGTATTTTATTCATATATTTTGCATATTACTAATAGCCTCATGCCATTTAATCACATGGTTGTGTTGCATCTGGAACAAAACCTATAAAACTATTGGTTGCTAAATGTTTAACTTAAAGCAAAATTAAATGAAATAAATGGCATCCTTCTCAATTAAGACTATCATCTTATGTAAGCCTAATGATGACCTACAACTATACTATTAATGTATTAAAAACATTTAATTATGTTTTTTTCCTTTAATATTGACTATTTGTTAAATTATTTACATATTCATGATTTAAATATAATTAATTATAAATTTACATACAAACTTAAACACACATAATTATCAGTAAAAAATAAGGACTAACCACTATACAACTCTTATCCATACAAACATTAAAAAATAAAAATATTTAATAACATAATAATAAAATACATATACATTTTAAAATGTTCGACAAATATTAAAATATCTCAAAAAAATAAAAAAATAAAAATAAAGTAAATTAAATTACCGACAAACATAAAAACCAAGAAATAAAAATGATCGACGTTCAATACGATGGTTATTATTTGTACTAATTGTACATCACATATATGTTTTATATCTTTAAACTCTTCAATACTTTTCCTATTCCAATGAAAAAAATAAAACATTCAATAAATTTTAACGTAATATATTATAAAAATTCAATGTATCCATCTCATATGCATAACGAAATGGTGAGAAGGTGTTGTGGATTGAGAGGGGTTGACTATAGCGTGTTTTAGTTACCCTATATATTGTTCAATTAATAAGGATGCATAATATCTAATTTTATATTTAAAATAAAGAGTAAAAACTATTATTTTATTCTACCTTTTACTAATTTATAAATCCTAACTTAAATACATATATTTCTAATATTTAGAATTTAAAAAAAAAAATAAAATTATGGTGGACTATTCTTATTTATTGTATGTACAATATCTAAAGGTTATATAACCTTTCCACATATCACTTAGTAAATCTTTTTATTAATGAAATTATTTTTATTTAAATATATTGTTAGTATAAATATAAATAATATAGATATAATATTTTTTTATTAGATAAGGGTAAATGTTTTTGAAGTCAATCCTGCAAACTAGTTAAGCGAGGGTCTTGATTACTAGACCCACATTTAAAGAGAGGGTTTTGAACAATGGACCCACAAGCAAGGGGGTTTGGAGGATACCACAACCTTTACAAAGCATAACAAGAAGGTTTTAAGGGTCCCACTACCATAACCAACACAACAAGAGGGTTTGAAGGATTCCACAACCTTGATAATTCAAACAACAAGAGGGTTTTGAGGATCCCACAACCTTAGTATAAATAATGAAGTTAATTCTCAATAAAACATAAATAATGGATGCATTTCAACAGAACTTCTTTGGAGCTTTCGCTCTAGAACAAGAGCCTACCAAGAGCAAATGGTCTTCTACTAGTCTTCTGCCTCTTAGGAACCTCTGCACATCCTCCACACAGATGAAGCACAATAAGTGGGATTGCCCACCCACTAAGCAAAATAACAACTAAATCACAACAAAGAACTATCCAACTTGTCCTCAAGAGTCTAGTCATTACTTGATACAAAATATGACTTTTTAGCCAAACATAATCAATACACAGATTCTAGGACAAACCCCAGAAACTAGAAGAGACAAGGGTGGAATCCTCTATCATCCACTCTAATAAGATAAGTTTTGGTATAGTTTCCTCTATTCACCACTATCAAAACTAATCGGATAATTTGGTAAGTGACCAACAAAACTACCCAAGCCTTACCAAAGCTAGTCCCGAGGAACCATGCCTTCTCTATCCAAATGTGCATAGGGTGCCCAATTAAGCTGGCTATAAGGCTCCCCCTTCTGCAACCTTCAAGAAGCATTTGGTATACTTGAATACAATCCCTTGCATATCTGGTCTTCAACAAAGTTTCCACACTTCCTCTGCAAAACCTGAATGTAGCAAGTGAGCATGCATACCCACTCAACCTTACCATGGCCCACAAAGAGGGCTCAAAAATATCAGACCAAACTTCATATAACCTTATGAGGATTCCTCTATCACCGCCATTAAATTGAAGCCCTAAAACTAGCTGGACATGGGTTTCAACAAGGTTTTTGCAGGAATGCAAACCCAGAAACCAATCTAAAATAGTACATGAACCCACACATAAAGAAAAAATAGGTGAAAAACCTATATTATGCTCACTTATTTTGAGAACATTGGTGTGGATTCCTCTATCCTCTACACAAACAAAAAATATTTTGCTGGGGCATCTTCTATCCACCACCATTAACCTCCACTTGAAAAAATAGCGTCCAACACTCCCAACATGTGGCTAAAACTTTAGAACATCAACAAAGAAGTGGGAAGAGGCCCTCAACCTCACCAAGTAGGCATTCTGCCAATCTTTCTTCTTCTCAAACACAATTTTAAGCCCATAGATCTGTCACCTATCTTCCACAAATTTCCCTTTCTAGTTTTTGTGGACATACACTTCTTAAAATATGTTGTTCCAGTGTTTAGGGTATGCCAGTTATCTACTTTGCTTCTTCTAGGCTACCCAACGAGCCATTCAAACTTTTGAGGGATGGCCTTGGTGATGCAAAATACCCCCAATCCTCTCAGATTTGAACTGTCTTCATCTACATGATCCTCTTATCATCCTTTCTGCCCATAGCCTATTGGAAGCTCCTTCCTCCTGTTTATCTGATGAGCATAATGAAACCAATTGAGGAAAGAGCCACTCAAGAGGATCCTCAACACATCTTTCAGATCTAGATCAGAGTCATTTTCATCTTCCTCCGCTTGGTTTAGGTGAGTTTTCCCATCCTAGGCCGAATTCAAAATCCTTCCTCCACTCCTCTCCACCATCATGTCCAATGTAATATTGGAAATTAAAATAATGATATCCTGAATATGAGTAATATAGATATAATATTATTTTGAATACTATATAGTTGTTATATGTCAACACTCTTCTTCAATTTAATATTTAAGGGATATGTGTATATATTGGGATTAATCTTTAAAAACTTCATAAACCTAATCATGTACACGTCTCATTTTATATATTTGCATCATTAAAACTTTTTGAGTAATCATTCAATCTAACAAATTCAAATCTTAAACTTGACTGAAAGTAAAACTTATAACACTCTCCTTCAAGCCAAATACAAAACCTAATTGTGCCAAGCCATAACCAAACTTAACCCTTGAAGATATAATAATATCTAATACTCTCCCTCGAGTAACAAAATTTGTGGTACGAAACCAAATTTAAACTTGAAGTTTAATTGTGGGTTTGACCATTCAACACTCACCCTCAAACCACACCAACATTTGGATATATTAAACCATATTTAAACTATAATATTAAGTGTGAATAAAGCTTTTAACATCCTACAAATAATTGTAGCAAAACAAAATTGAGTATACCCACTTATCTATATACTACTAAATGTAAAACTTAACTAAATTTTACAAATAATTTAATTATAACCTTACCTCAATCCTCTAAATATATATAGAAATAGTTTTATATAATATAAAATATATATTATAATTAATATATTCATAGAGCACCTTTACTTAAAATGGTGTGTGAATTTAATGAACACTAATTCTAAATTAAATATTAAATATAATCTTATGAAATATAATTTTGATTATCATCAATAAATTTTCTGTATAAACTATATTAAAAAAAATAAATACCTTTATTTTATTATTTAATCTTTTTAAAATCTAATCAAATACATACCATCAATTATACTTCAATGATTATAAATTCTTGTGATTAAATTAAAAACACTATCTAATCTACAAAACTAACATTTAAAAGACTTCTTAATCAAATTACAAAAATATTCAACATAAATGACACAAATAAATTTAAATGTCCATCCTAACACTTCCTTATTACTTAAATATACTTTGACATACTTAAAATTGATATAACTCACAACGTTCGTTTAATATCTAAATTTATATTCATTGTGATGTCAAAGTGAAAATGTATTTTATAATCCTTTTTTAAGTCTACAATTAAATTTATTCTAAAGAGAAGTTAAAATTCTTCATCATCACCTCATGCACTTATAATTCCTTATGTTGATTTTACTAATGAATAATATTACTTGCATTAACAGTAATTGGCCTATCCTATATTCGAAAACTTTACATTTAGAAAATGTCTAATCAATTATATAATAATTAAAACTTAATATTAAAATAATGAAAAAACAATTATAAAGAAACGTGAAAATATATGGCATTGCTCTTTACTTTTATATGTAGCTATAACCATCCATCTTAAAATCATAAATCTTATCTTACCTTTTAAAATCATAAATCATATTTTACCCTTTATTAATAATTCGGACATTTGAATTTTTATGTTTATATATATATATATATATATATATATATATATATATATAATTCAGACATTTGAATTTTTATGTTTATGTATATATAATATATATATATATTAAATTTGGTTACTAATATATGATTATGTTAGTTTTACTCTTTCTATGTTTAATTCATTGATGTATTTAATTAGTATTTATTTTACAATTTCATTTTATTTTAAATATAAGAGAGGCTTTATTTTTATGTTAAAACTATTGCTTATTGCATATAGAAATATTTTGATTGCTAAAATTACTATTGCATATCTATATACCTTAACCCAGATCCAAAACCCAACACTTTTCCTAGGGGACATACACCTAATAGGGCCAATTACGTAATAAACGTAATTTTCTCTATGTAACATTTATGTCCTTCTCCTTCCAACAATCAATTTTGTAAATTCAACTTTCCTTTAGGTCGTCTTCCATATTTTTAGGCTTCCTAGTATGTGGTCATCCCTTTTGAATAGATATAAAAATACACTCAAGTCACTTATTACTTCACTTGTAAATTTTAATACAGAGGCTTATCTCCACGAGCATATACTAAGATAAAGTTGCCTATTCTTCTCAATTCAAAGTCTTAGCATTTCAAATAGAGCTCAACCAAGTCACAAGCTTATTTTATGAAGACCTACGTCAAGCATGATCAAGTATTCAAGTTGATTCTATATGTATTCATATATTCAAATGAGCATAATTACATAAATAACTTTAGGTGGGAGAACTACATTTGACCTGATTTTCCTCCTTGGAATATTAGATATGTAGGTAACATTTATTCATCATAGGGGTGATTTGGGTCATCTCAGCCTAACTACACTCCTTTTTTTTTCACTTGTAGGTCTTCCAATCATTACAATCACTATTAGATTTTTAACCTTCCAAAAGTTATTTGTCGATCTTTTGCACACTCTTGAAGGTCAAATCAGTGCACACATAATTATAATTGTTGTAAGTGATTGTGCCCTAATTTATAAATTTTTGAAAAATGAAAAATTGTCCAATAGGGCCAATATTAGGGAGTGTTCTTATCCTTACTTGATGTTCATGTCCTTGTAGAGCCTCAGATCTAACTTCTAAGTAGATTTTGGGTTTGTTCTTATTTTATTATTTCCACATTCTGTCAGTAAACACAATCAATCAGATGATCAAATAAAATTGAGTTTATCTTTTATTTACATAGTTATCCTTGTTTGCAATCATTAAATTTTCATTTATTTTAGTCAATTACTTTCAATTTATTGTTTAAATGTGCATTTACAACACCCTTCTTTATTATATTCTATTTATCAGAATTAGGATTAATTCACATATTAATTCAATTCCAAATAAAATATTTGGTGAACCCATTTATTGATCAAACATTATTTTAGACACTATTTTATAGGTTATATAACACCTTGGTCTTGTATACTGGGCAAACTCAAACCTTGGTTATTCCTCTCAATTTTGGACTTTTATTATTTTTTGAAGTCTCACATTTGTTCTTTCTTGTGCCCCTTAGCTTATCTCTTGGTCTGACTAGTCTTATGTTGATGACATGGACCTTTTATATTACCCAAAATTATTAACACATGCTTATCTTCTACCTCTACAAGTTATGATTTTGTACCTACTTTCTTGTTCCTTAGACACTAGCATTCTAGACAGACACTTGCATTGATACAGGTGTCTTATTTCGATGCAAGTGTCAAGTTCCCTAAAAGTCATCTAATTTTCAAATGAAACATATCCTATTGGTTAGCCTAAGTGATTTAATGTGAATTATGTCTTCAAAGGGATTGATATAAACACAAGATCGACCCTCATTCATTTCTCACCTAGGAAAACCTATAAGACCTAGCACAGACCAAGGTAACCTATCAAAAGTATTCAATCAAGCACTCGATAAAGCAAAGCTTCTCTATTTTTTCTTATTTTTTATATAAATCATAGGGATAACATATACATAGGTCTAAAGTTTTGAAAGAGCAGTCTAAGAGCTATATTGTCCAAGTTACAAGCTAGATCACTATTGTACTTGCTTATCACATATTACATGCTTGACATAGAAGCCACCATATATGAGAGAACTACATCAGTCTAAGGCCCTCTTTAGAGTATTGGTTATGTAAGCAATGCTCATTGATAGATGTGTCTTTTGGGTCAGCTTGACATTGTGTGACCACTAACCCATTTTTTTCCAAGGTCACTATGAAGATGAAGAACTAGGGTTTTACAAATTCATGAAGAATGATGGTCCATATCCCATATATGAATGCATCATATCGAAGGCAAAGATAAACCCATAAGCATGTAGGTGGTTGCATCTTTTTTTAATAAGTATTTCATATATTACACCTATGTTAGGTTTAGATAATAACATTGACGTAACTGTCCAAGGATGACACTAGTGTCCATAGCCCCAAAAGTACCCAATATAAAATATGATGACTATTTCATAATCATGTTTTAGTCTAGTTCGTAGCTGTTCTAAATCCGTAACTACATTAGCATCAAAACAAGCTAAGTACATTACTTCTTTGTCATTTCTATATCTAGCATAGTTATACTTACTATTTTTAACTTATCTCAACAAAATACATTCAATATATGTTTATCTGAGTTTTAGCATATAATTGGCCTACTTTAGAGATAATTTATCATCCTTATGCCATATACTATCTCTACCCATTTAACCTTAGATAACCTAATCTAGAATCATTTTAATATTAAATAATTGTTAAACCCTAAGTCTTCATTAGGGTTCCATCCTTCTGGGGTTTCAAGATTTGTTCCTATGTATTATAATAAAAATATATTTGTTTATAAAATTATAATTTCTCTTATTGTTTTTAATTTCTTTTCCATGTTATTCTCTTATGCCACCTACGAAACTTGCTTTTGATACTCCTTTAAGGCGAAGTGTTAGGATAATTAAGATTCTCATTGAGCATATTTAAATTTCTTTAACAATTATTAGAATGGATTCTACTAATGCACACATTGGTTCCTCTTTTGATGAATAAATTAATAAAGAATATTTTGAAGAAGATAATCAAAATGAACGATCTAATCATAATGATATTAATGCACAAGATACCCATGAAGGTTCAAATAGGATTCATCCTGATGAACTTAATACAATAGATCCAAAACAAGTCCAAATTTTATCTCTATTTAGAAAAGGAATTTAATAAATGCCATAAGACATACCTAAAGTAATTGAGGTCCTTTTAGCCTCCATAAATGCATAAAAATCCAAAGGTTCTACTCTTAATGCACAATAAGAATTACTTTTTTGCATTGTAAATCCGACAAGTATTGTTACTACTATTATTGATATTTTTATTATATTCACATATTTAGGATTGGGGAAAACACGTAGTTTAAAGAATATCTTTATTCTTATTCCTAACCAAGTTCTTCATTCAAATCTTTTGATAACTACACATACTACATCACAAACCTTTTTTAATGCACAATCCCTTGAGCAAACAATTGCATTTCTACAAGCTAAGGTGTTGAAATTAGATCAAGGTATCTCAAAATCTATCCACTCATTATATTCATAATCTTTACTTAATAATCCTTTATCACATGACATTGCAT